>CAAKHB010002394.1:37737-52435 GCA_901007665.1 Aeoliscus strigatus
TTTAGAACCCTGTTGATTAAACAAAGAGACACTGACTTATGACGACGACACCTGGCACAATGTGTTGCAAAGGTCAAGTTTCAGTTACGTTTAGTCATGTTTTCCGGTTTTATTTTGGAACCTCCTGTTGTTTTGTGTTCACCCCCTACCTTGCCTTGATTACTTAATTTGTTGCACCTGGACTTACTGTGAATGAGTCATGGTTGTGATTTGGGGCATATCATTCAATAAGCCAGTTTCCTTTTGAAAATATTGACATTTTAGAAATGTCATCGCTGAATGCTGATTTTAGCATGTTTCAGATATTTTTTTAAACGATCTACAGTTCAGAGGGCTCAGGTCAGTGACTAAATCCATCCACAGTGAAATTCATCAGCAATTGTGTCCTGCTCTGTCTCTGTTCTCCCACTTGTCTGTGAGAAAAACCTACTGGAACTGTGATGTGGAAAAGCACCATGACTGAACCGACTTCACCATTATCGGCATAGTTTCATACTCCAGAAAAATCTAATAACAGCATAGCTGTCAGAAGGCCATGGAGCTCCCCAAGTTGCTGATTCTGTAAATGGCTGACCATGAAGACCTGTTTCTGATGAATATTATAATGTGCACAATCATAACGTTTCAGATTGTAATCATATTTTTATTTGTAATCTTTTGCACAAGTGTGTTTCTTTCCGTGTGTGTCTGAGCAGAGTGTACGCGTGTTGTGCACCTGCCTAGAGACACATTAATATCTTTTAACATACAGCCAAATACTGCTCTGTTGACTTTTGACATTTTTTATAGTCACTGGCACATTTCTTTTCTGCTCATGTAACGACCAGCGTGCCATAATTTTAGCCCGACATGCCCAGAGAAGAAAATTCATTTGCTAGATAGACAGCGAGGGTGCATGTTGTGAAAATGACAACTGCACCTTCTAAACAGAAATGACATGACAGAAATAAATTATGAGCCATGTGATTTTGGCCATCTAAATAGGGCCCTATGTGTTTCACTGAATGTTAATGAGTCTGTTTTTCCAGTTAAATGTGTCCCATGACTAGCTGAAGTAAAACACACTTCTGTTTGGAGCCGGTTGTATAAGAGGCTGATTTATCCGCCACTGGATCCTACTTACCAGACCAATACATGTGGTGGAAAATGGCTCCAGTGCACAATGGAGATGTTTGTGACACTGATGATTGTGGGTTTTAGAGAGAATCACAGACTAGTAGACCATGAGATAAAGTACATGTGGAGAAAGATAATCAGATTACTTACATCTGCAATGTTTAAACCACACAGGTTCTTTCTCACACATTCATAAACTTTACAGCCAGAATGGCCATGATCTTAAGCAATTAAATCAAATCATTTGCTGAGAGGGACAGTAGGGGCTGGTCTGTTATTGAATTAAATGCATCCCACTTTTGGAAGTGGGATGCACTTAATATATATATTATATTATACATATTATATATATACTGTATATTTGAATAATATTCCAAATATGAGACATCTTGTCAATAGGTCTGTAGGTCTGTAGGTCTGTAGGTCTGTAGGTAGGTACAAAACACTATGGTACAAAACACTATGGAACAGCTATACGTCTCTTATGTATGAGACATCTCATTGCTCGCGCACAAACACATAGAAACATACACGTGATAATGACGTGAACTTGAACGTAAACCAGTACTTGTCATTCTCATGTGGAACTTTCCATCCAGACATCCCTTTCTTTCATGATGGAAAATGCAGGGATCCTCCACTGGCGTTGCTCAAATCTTGGAAAGGTCAGTAATACTGTAAGAGAAAACACTTGTCATCTGAACTGGAGAGGAACTACTGGAAAGAGCAAGGATATTCTGATTTGACTTTTTATGCAATGTCTTGATGTTGTAACATCAGGGGCATGAAAAAATTGGGTTTGGAAGAAACTGTTCTTGTTTCTTGCTTCTGTTAAGTTCCAAGTACTGTATGTTTGGGTGAAGCAACTTTTCTGGAAATTGAACAGTGAGAGGACTGAGGATGAACTGAATTCATTGGCCTTGTCTATTAAAATGTTTTTAAGCCTCAATTATGTAGCCTGAAAATCATGTCACATGTTCCTGACCTAACACAATGTATTTGTTCTTTTGATAGAGAAATAGGGTTTTAACTCATAATCTACTTATACATGTATAGCATGTATGGCTAGTAATCTGTAAATATATGCATATTTCTGAGTGCAGGTAATCCGATTGGATTACAGGACCGGTTACATATTTCATTGATATTTATAGTACCTATAATGGAAGAAATATTTGGCTGACCTGCTCTGCACCGTTGTCCCATATGGACAACAAGCAAATACTGCACACATGTACTTTGTCGCTAAACAGAAAGAGGATTAATATCAGATGCTGTTTTAATCCTGACCGATTTGATGAACCATATTTGGATTTATAATTTTTGACAGGGGATGTCCTTTGAATCCACGGAAAATAAAAGGCTCAGCCATTGCAAAATACAGCTGTCATTTTGCATCAGTATCAAAAATATGAATATGATTAAATCATCATAGATTAAGGGGACTTTAGACATGAGTGATCACACATCGTATAAAGTGCAAAAGTTCTCAAACGATAATATAATAATTAATAATAACAATAATAATAATAATAATAATAATAATAATAATAATAATAACAACAACAACAACAACAACAACAACAACAACAACAACAACAACAACAACAACAACAACAATAATAATAATAATAATAATAATAATTTGGTTTATTTAATTTAATAGGTTGTTTTGTGCGAAATACTTTTCTTCTTAATGTTTCCTATTCCATAGCATTGACATAGTTTTTACTGTATTCTTTTTTATTTTGTTTCTTGCATAGTTTTTATTTTTTCCTATTTGCACATTTTTTATTGCACCAGCAGGAGCAGTGCGCCAATTTGGTTGTACAATGTATTGTATAATGACAGTAAACAATTCTAATTGCCACACATCAGGCATTGTGTTCTGTGGCTGGATTCTCTGTGCTGAAATGACAAAGGCAGACATGGTCGAGGTGAGCCCTTGGGATGCTGTGCTCAGTGGCCGTTAATATGATACAAGGAACCTCTACGTAGATTTATTTAATAGGGAATTTGCTGTCCTCTATGATCTACTGCTCTAGGAGAAAAAGTGCACCTTCAATATTTCATTCATTTCTTAAACTGACAAGAACAAGAGGAGGTGTTCACGTGAGTCTATTGAGAAGGGGATCTGGTGATGATCAGTGCCAACCAGAGATTGGCATCCTGTTGTTGTCCGGAAGAACTCATTTGTTATACGATTGTTGCAATTGTCAGTTTGATGGGACCTCTGCGTGTGTGCATGTGTGTGCGTGTGTGTGCGCATGGGCACTGTATCTGGTTCTCACAACACGAGAGCAGAAAAGACAGGATGTAAAATCTGTATATATTGAATATATACTGAATATATTGCATCTACAATGAAATAATTTATACAGTGACACATCATCATAGAAATCTAAATACAATGTACAGGTCTTACTGGTCTGATAAATCCCTGCCCACAGAAACCATGACACAGACGATCACCTCTTAGTCAATTGTGATTTTACGGATAAAGGACTGACAATATTGTGAAAATGTATGTCATACTGATCACAATCATCATCCAAATTAAGACAGGAAAGACAATAAGAAATTCAGAGGTTACATGACTTCAGGCTAGTTTGAGATAAGAGTACAATGTATTCCTGGATGTGAATGATGTCCAGAATTTAGTTTCACACAAGGAACCCTGATATAAAAGAGCAAATATTAAGACATTACACTGATACAGTATAACTTACAGTTACACCTCCAAACCAATCACTGGAACATTTTGGCCAAACATGCCGTGTCAATGACAGCTCTTCCTTTTCAAGTTCAAGAATGCCCAGATTTCTGATCATTATGCCGAACGGAAATTTTCATTAAATCAATATGATAACCCTATATAAACACAATCTATTTTAAAGATGCTAATTCCAAGCTTTTCTAAGATAGCATCTACCATATCAACAGATGGGATTCACTTTACTGACATGTTCAGCTGTATTTCATATCAGTACACATTTGGAAATTCCTTTCACTTTTGTTGTTATATGTGATGAAAATGTGAAACTTCTGGTTTACACCACAGGTATTAAGATTAAGTATGTTTCCAACATTACTTAATTTAAGGCACGTTTATAACATACTGTGGAGGATACTATCCATGCTAGAATAAATAGAGCAGGAAAAAAATGTATATACCGTTATATAACAGAGCCGTAACCTAGAAACTACACACTACATACTAAAATATGGAGGATAGTTTTCTCTTGGATTTTTTTTTGTTTATACCTTAACCTTGGTCTTATTTGGCCATTCTTCCTATTTATAGGTACGATTTACATTACCAAGAAATTGTGACAGCATCAGCAGAACCTTTGTGTTGAGGCAATATTAAATAAAAGAGAAAATGATCTGCAATGCCTGGAACAATAATCCATTAAATTCCATTCATTTTACCACAAAAGATTTGTTTAAATCTGTCTGCAACAAAGTCTTATATTATCTTATACTGCTATACAGAGAATAATAAATAAATAAATAAATAGCTAAATAAATAAATAAATAAGTCTTAGTATCAGTAGATTTATATGAACATGAGTACTATAGTGAGTAATATACTATTAATAGTGACAACACCGTTAACCAGTCCCAAATGTGAGAAAAGAAAAAAAAAACATCCTGCTTTTGACATTTCAATGAAAAAACAATGTTTAAAAATAGTGAATTGTTGTCAAAATCTTTAAGTTAAGCAAAGAAAGAGTCAAAGGTACCTGAATAGGATTAAGAGCCAAAACAGAGTTCTGGAGATCATCTTTTAAAAAAAGATACAGGTGAAACATGAAAACATGTCAAAAAAGTTGAAACATAACATACCATCCCTGAAATGAATTTAGTGAATCCATCTGCATGACTGTGTGTATTAGATACAACTGAGATAAGTATGTATGAATAGGGGCGACTCAGTGTACAGTGGTTAGAAATGTTCCTTCATTTCTTAAACTTCATTTGCATGCTCTTTCCCTGTCTGTGTGGGTTCTCTGCATGCTGAGGTTAATTGGTCACTCTAAATTGTCCGTAGATGTGAGTGTGTGTTTGAATGGGTGTCTGTCTTGATGATGAGCTAGTGACTTATCCAGGGTGTACCCTGCCATCTGCCCATTTACAGCTGGGATCAGCTCCACGATCCGTAACCGGAGTAAGCGTAAGAAAATGAATGAATGTGTGAATAGGAAATGAAATTGACCATAACATGAAATAGGAGTGTTCAGTTCTTCAGAAATACTCTAAATGCTGTCAACTCAAAGTGATTTCTCTCGGTCACTCTGCCAAATTCCATTAGCTTTATTAAGTGAAGTATCGCTGCGATGTTTTAAACCTGTGTCAGCCTTCATGACTTCCTCCAGCGCATCTGCCAAGGGCAAATTGTCCTCTGCTTCTGTCTCTCTGTGGTAGAAGTAGTTAAAATTGGACACAATAACGGGAACAGGTAGAGCAATGGTCAAAACACCAGCAATGGCGCATAAGGTTCCCACCATTTTACCTCCCAGTGTGATGGGACACATGTCCCCATAGCCTACAGTAGTCATGGTAACAACTGCCCACCAGAAGCCATCAGGTATGCTGACAAACTGGGTGTTAGGTTCGTCCACCTCAGCAAAATAGATAGCACTGGAAAAAAGGATGACACCAATGAAGAGAAAGAAGATGAGCAAGCCCAGCTCACGCATGCTGGCCTTCAGAGTCTGTCCAAGAATCTGCAGCCCCTTGGAGTGACGTGAGAGTTTGAAAATACGGAACACCCTGACCAGACGAATGATACGAAGAATGGCCAAAGACATATTTTGTCCTGAGCTCTCTTCAGGCGTTGTGACCAATTCTGTTATCACAGTAACAAAGTATGGTATGATGGATATAATGTCAATGATGTTCATGAGATTGTGGAAAAAATCCTTTTTGCTGGGACAGACCACAAATCGTACACACAGCTCAAAGGAGAACCAAGCAATGCACGCGGTCTCGATGATGAAGAAAGGATCCGAGAACACTGTGGGATTTACGTCAGGAGGAGACACAGAGGTGTAACCTGTGGATTGGTTAAAAAGCTGTACCACTTTAGGTACAACTGAGTCAGTGTCATCTCTGAATTCTGGCAGTGTTTCCATGCAAAAAATAATGATGGATATGACTATAACAAAAACAGACACTAATGCAACACCCCGGGCTGCATTGGAGCTCTCTGGGTACTCAAACAGTAGCCAGAATTGCCTGTAGATATCATTACTAGGAAGGGGTATATCAACATCCTTTATAAATCCTTCATCTTCTCTGAATTGCTCCATGGCTTCATTTCCGAGCTCATAGAAAATAATTTCATCTGCAAATACATCCAGGGGAACATTGGCTGGACGTCGGATTTTACCCCCTGACTGATAGTAATACAAGATTCCATCAAAGCTCGGTCGGTTACGATCAAAAAAGTACTCGTTCCTCATTGGATCAAAGTAGTCCATTCTTTTCAGTGGGTCACCTAGCAGCGTCTCAGGAAACTGGTCTAATGTTTTGAGTTGTGTCTCAAAACGAAGGCCAGCAATGTTTATAATTACTTTCTGGTCTCCATCATCCAACCCTCTTTTATCTACAAACAAATCCTCACAGCATTCTTTTGCAAGCTGGCTGAAGATCTTCTCACTCTCCTTTGTGCCCTCACTGCTCAGCAACAGTTTCCAGTTAGAGATCATGCTAGCACAGCTGCCCCGGTCCTGCCTACTTGGAGGTATTGATGGGGATGGGGGTTCAAGTGTCCGTGGAAGGGCCAATGATGAGGTGGATTCCCACATGTAGGACGGCACTGGACTATGGTGGAGGGGTGTTGAGGAAATCTGAGAAGCTCGCAGGAGATAATTCCTGCTTGGGCTGTTGTGCTCTGAGGACATGTCCACTGTAAGTGCTGTGGTCTCATTGGCAAAGGTATCCACCTCATTCTCAAGGGTGCCGTTAAGGTCATCCAGGCTCTCAAAGTCTACCAGGGCCACCTCCATGGCTCTGGTTCAGCCAATGCTACGCCTCAGGACCCAGGATAATACAAACAGACGCAATTAGATGGATGGCAGGTTTAGTCAGCAGATTAGGTAGCAGAGTATCAGCACATCCAATCTTGATGGATTTACGGCAACAGGACAAAATCGTAGCGCAGTGTGATCATTTTTCTGTCCAACACCTGTAGAGTGAGAAATATGAAAACAGAATTAGGATGGTTAGCAGTGGGTAAGGACTTGCAAATTACACCTGTTTTTTCATGACTACTTTTTTATTAAACTCTTTGGATATCAGCACTTTTTATCTACGTTATCTACGTTTCACATACATTTTCTGCAACGGTTGAAACCTGCAATGGTTTGGGGGACATGATCTTCTTTATACTGTCCCAGATATTGGTGATTGTCTGTGGTTGTGCTTGTTATCCTGTGCACTGTTGTCTTCACTCTTTATTGTTTTTGTCTGTTTGGTGTGTTTTGACATGCTGACTGTATCTACTACCTTCATAATTTGCGCCACCACACATGGCTGTGTTTTATATTTCAGGAACCTTGAAAAGAACATTATAAGCTGTAACCTGAAACAAAACAGTACAGTTGTATCCCAAAATATACAAGTAGGCTAAAAGTATAAAAGTAGGCTTTCAGGGGAGCTTGTGGTTTCTGTTTCTCCTCTTTAGGTAAAGCAGGTTGCAGGAGAGAATCCTGCAGGATCAATGGGGCTGTGCATACATCAGACCATATGTAACTGCAACAGGCCTAGTTTCCTCACGACACCAGAGTGATCACTTCCGTCTTTTCTTCCTTCCCACTGTTTGTTTGTCACTGGATTTAAATTTTACTTCATTAACTTATGTGAAAAATAAAGATGACATCAAATCAGATTTAACAGGTATACACAGATAAGTTGTGTGCTCATACTGTACATAAGATACTGTAGGTGTGTGTGACACAAGTCAATGTTTAATTAAATATTGAGAGACGAGTGATCACCTAAAACCAGTGTCAGTGATACCAATCATGCTGGAACCAGGTGGAAGACAGAGAAGCAGATGGGCCAGCTGAGTTACTAAAAAAAGGAGGTTGACATGAAAATTGTTGGGAAGACGGAAATCAGTGGGAGGATTGGGTGAGACGATGTTTAAAAAAAAAAAGGGGGAAGTGACAATGAGCTAGTGGGTGAATGGACTGAGCGGAAGAAAGGAGTGCAGCCGGATCAAGAGGAGAGTGGTACTACTTGATGAAGCACAAAAGACACAGATGACTGTCAGAGGGTAGACATGCAACTGTCACAATGTATGTGTCTGTGTGTGTGTGGAGGATTATTAACATCAATCCATAAAGAGGTCTCCTCTTATCCTTAAGTATCTTATCCATTTGACTCTCAGAGCAACCTGGATTTCTCATGATCCTAATTAAAATCTAAAGAGCAGACCAGTACACTGCTGACTGATCAATACCTGTAAACTAGCCAGTGATATCGATCAGCTTGACTAATTCCGAATGCCCTTTTAACAAGTCAATACAGCCTCAATATGGTCAATGCAACCGAATGACCTGTATATTAGCCAATATTATTTTATATTGTATTTATTTATATTGTGTTACTGTCCAGAATGACACTGATTCAGCTATTTAACCACAACTGCAGATCTGCTGAGAGACAAATAATTCGGTTAAAGTCTCTGTTTCCTCTTAAAAACAAGAAATAAAATCTCTGTTTTAATAATTTAATTTCAAAAGCTGATTACTGACTGAACTAAAACATGGGCTTACCTTACCATACAGAGGAGCCCTACCCAGGTTCTGAAAGTGCCTCATGTTTTAAAACTGGCACCAGAATGATTAATCTGCCATAGACTGTAGCTTACCTTATGCTTAAGTTGAAACTGGAACGTTAGGAAAAGACTCAAGGTTATGTAATGTATTGCCTACTTTCTGTCGTTTCTGTGCAGTTTGACCACAACCACTTTTAGTCTTGTACAGTTTAGTCAATCTGTTTAGTCAATTTCTCCATTAAGTTGCTTTGCTGTCAAATTAGTATGCATGAAACAAAATTCAAACTCTTCTGGGGCGCCCGGGTATTTTTATGGCAACTGGAGAGGTTTTCGAAGATCATATGTCAGATTCCACAGTGACCTTCAATGTCACATTATGTCACATGTCAAAATGTCAGTGTGACATTCTGGGAATGTCACATTCCCTGTCACACCTTCCAGTCCTGTAAAAAACATTTATGCATCTGCACGCAGGTATGTCTGGAAGTCCTGTGTAATTCTAGGAGCATGCCTGAACAACCCTTGTCCTGTCAACAGTATCTGCTCACCATGTTTTATTTTACTTCTCCTAATTTTTTTTTGCAATTCTGATCGTAATTATGAGAAATGCGAATTATTCAAACAAAATACACAAATAAAAAATTGTCATACGTTAACCGTCATTCACATATATCATTACTTATTCTCTATGAAAGACAAAAGCTGAGATACAAGGCTGGTTCAATATTGTTGGCAGAATTACAGACAGAATTACTCACTTTAGCATCACTGTAGGTAAATATGAATAAAAAAACAAAGTGTTCATATGGAAAAGACAGTGGACAAGGAAAGACAGCATGTGAATGGCTTACAGGGATTATATCATAAGAAATAAAATCACTTGACATTTAAAACTTGCCAGAAAATGCAGCAGTGAGGACAAACCGCTTCTCTAGAAGTTGTGTGACCTTGTGACCATAGGACAGTGTGAGGTGCCATATGTTGCCTGTGCCAAATAATGAGTCTTCTATTCTTGCCTTTCTATTATTACTCAGTGAGAGAAACCCAACAAAACTCTCGCCAAGAGCTGTGCTGGTGGATACAATCAGAGACACTGCACAGAGTACATTCATGGAACCACTGTCAGAAATATGGAAGTACATGCTGTACTGAGCTACACCATTTTAGTGAACTCACCCCTGCAACTTCACCAGATGTGTGTAAACATGAACAGATGTTCACGCAGCTCTGGCTTAACTACAAGTCAATCCTCCCCTAGCTGGTAAAGCAAGAAATGGATGTAGGTTATGTATCTAAGATGTAACTAAGACCATTTCCAATAATGGATAGTTTGCTATATGAGACATGCTTACACTAAATAAATGTCAACATTGTTTAACCGTATGGGAACATATTAGGAAATGTATAGCAGTCTTGAGAAATATCCCCCTTTAACCATTAAAAGACAACACGTTATGTATATTTTGTTTTTGTCTCTTCATTTATTGGGGGTTAAGTAGCATCCAATTTATCCAATTTATCGTAGACATTGAACTAGGGCTAATGTTGGGTCCAGCCGCTGCTATGTGCTAGAACCTGATGTACATCTCTCCAGAAATGGAATTGCGCTTCGCGTCAACTCATACACCCTGAAGACTGCAACAACTGAGATTGGACTGCTTGCATCACATGATGTTCCCACTTCTTGTAGCCCAGGAAATGCAACTGTCCTAAAGGCAGTTTGCGAACAGAAAGGTTAGCATAAAGTTATGCCAATGTTGTTGAAGTTTTGTCTGTCACAAAGAAAAAAAAAACACACATTTTCAGGATAGTACTTGAAATAAATACCAGTAATCAGAAGTCCCCAAACACAGTGGGATTCATAACAGTGTGACGCAGACTGACCGACACAGAAGCATACACAGTAACAACAGCGTAGGGTGCCTACGTATGGAGCCTGCATAGGCTACGGCAAAGGCCATGGCGTATCCTTTATCCAAGTATAAATCAGATACAGATTCACCGGTTGAGGTGCAAAATGGTGTGATGAGATGTCAAGGTGCTGGAGATAGCATGAGGCCTTAAGTCAGCACACACACGGTGTTAGGATGATGACCTGATCATAATCAAACACTGGGTGTCTTGGGCTGTGGGAGGGCATTGGTTGGTATTTTTGGATGAGATTTTTGACTCTATTAAGCAGATTAATGAGGGCTGGACAGTGCAGTGCTATAAGCCGAGGGGATCTCTTCTGTCGGATCAACACAGATCCTAGCAAGCCATCATAGATAGGCACACAAACACAAAGAGGATCACCCACACTCATATAAACACACCGTGGAAATATCAGGATGTTTTATCTGTATTTCATCTGACATAAAATAAACACTGAACAGGCCAAATAGACATTGAAACATAATAGGGTCATTTTCAAGCTGAAGAAGCTAATCCATCTTGCCCTTCATAACCAGTCCTTGCCTCAACAGAAATATATCAGTCACATTTGAGCCTGCACTGGTATTTAACAGTGTGACACAAAAACGAAGTTGCGCAACCACTTTACGGAGGAAAATTGTTTTGATTGCTTTAATCACCCCTGTAATTCTTTCAGGCACAGGCTTGTGATCATAGGTAAGGATTGGAGCATAAAGCCACTGGCGTAACTATCAGCACATGCCTAGGTCCTTGTCGCTATCAACAGCATATTTACAAATGAACCTGGCCCTGATGTGGGCGACACGGTGTTGCAGTGGTTAGTACTCACAGACTCATAGTGTTATCCACAGACACTCACATACTCACAGACGCGAGAAGGTCTGTGGCATTTCTGTGTAGAGTTTCCATGTCTGTGTGGGTTCTCTCCAGATACTCCGGCTTCATCCCAAAGTAATCGGCTTCTCTAAATTGCCCCTAGGTCTGAATGTGTGTACAAATTATGTCTGAGCTGGTGACTCATCCAGGGTGTACCCTGCCTAGTAAAAACCGTGACTCGTAACTGGGCAAGCGGGAAAGGATGAACAAACTGTGGTTGTGGAACTCTGTGTGTGTGTGTGTGTGGGTGGGGATGCTAGGGCCACATTGCCATTTCTTCAGACTATGCATGCACTGGACCCTACCGGCCAAAGGTTTGCCACTAGCTACAAGCTGGGACCCTAGCATCCCTGCTCGGTGGGAAAGGGCATCTCGTTGCCTGACTTACCCTCATTATGAAACTTAGTAAAGTGTCTCCTGGTGGATGGATCATCACCACGGGGTTAAAGGAGATAGAGCGAGTGAGGATTAGGGTTCTGCTCCCCACAAAGAAACGGCTGTGGAACCACACTCCTAGAGAGGAACTGAATTCTCAACCCCTCCCCTATGGCTTTGGACATACTCATGAGTCTCCTGATAAGCACCAGTGTGATGGAACAAGAGGGTTTCTTCCATGAAACAACTGATCACCATGTACCCAAGCAGGAAGTGTACCGAACAGAGAACATTATAAAACATTATTATCATTACTTCAATGACTGTGTCCCAACACAGAGTTCTACAACTACTTTCAGCTAATGTTATGTTTCCAGACCAAAGGCTGATGGTTCTGGTTGAGTCGTGTGATTTTTATTATGTTGTTTCCACAGTAGTCACTGTACTTCTGCTAAGAAAGCAGACAGACCACATACGTGACCATCTCTTAAACATCGCTGGCCATTTACCCACTGACGCAGATGTTTCCCTCAGGAGTCAACATCTTGACTCTTTCAGGAGTCTTCATTAATTATTATCAGTGAATGACTCCTTCCTGCCTGGAAGGCCACTGTCATTTTCCCTTGTTGTTTTGAAGTTGGATGAAAATCCAAATCAGCATCGGGCCCTGTTTTTCCCTAACAAATACTGTTACTGAATACTGAATGGAAGAACAGTAGTCATTGTGAAGTTAGGTTAAATCATAGGCAACAGGACTTTATCACCATCTTGCAAACAGAAATTCCAGTTGCCTAGGAAGTAACTCAATAGGTTGACCTGGCTGACATTAGGAGACAAATCATTGTGAAGGGGACAGTGATGTAAAAAACAAAGCAGCACCACATACTGTTTTTTTTTTCAAATTAAGTACACAAATGTGGGTTGTAACTTGTACATCATACTGTATTATAAAACAGCACTGAATTAAAGAAAGGTCATGTGAATTATCTTGAGTGAAAAAGCTCAAAAACCTCTCAGTATAATTTTTGCCCATCCCTACTCCATGTCTGGCTGGAGCAGATTTGTGGTCTGTGTTCAGTCTCTGCTAGGCATTAAGTTGCAGATGCTGACATGGGTGTGTCTGCAGGCTCCAGGCCAAGTCGCTCTGCTCACCAGCTGGGACCAAAATCCTCCCTTGGCCATTTGACAAGACACAAACATAAACCAACAACAGCATGGGCAAAATAAATTCACTCCCTAATAAATTAAAAACTTCCTGTAAAACATCCAAAAATCTCCCATTAATTTGTCGTGGCTTAGACGCAGGTGGAACTGCTGTTAGTTGCACAGGTTTGCCAACAGGTACAACTCAACTGGCCAACTCATTTATTCAGTCAGAGGAATAAATCAACAGATTAAGAGGATTTACAGCTGTATCATAGCTCATAGCCACCCACTGGGGCGGAGGTCGGGTCTGTTCCCCACATACTGCATTTTCATTTATGCAATGGTCAGAATAAGCATCTACTAAATGAAGAATTACTGGTGAATGGACTCAAACAGATTATGTTGCATATTCCTGACCTTACTGGCCAGTTTCTGAGATAAGGTACAAATGTATAATATCAAAAGTATTCAGCTCATTTGCGATACATTTGTCTCTTTCATTCATCCTTGTCAGCTAGGTTGTTACATTTTGAATAATAATGACAAATATATGAAATAAAGATAAAAACAAATAGAATTCATTCAGTCATCTTCTACCTCTTGCTCTGGTCACAGATTGGAGCCTATCCCAGCCAGGATGAATCGCCAGCTTATCACAGGACCACATCAAGGACAGACAACCAATCACGCAACCATTCACACCTATGGGCAATGTAGAGTGACCAATTAACCTGAGAGCAGAGGTGGGGGGAAACCGGAGTACCTGGAGAGAACCCACTTAGACCCACGCAGACACAGGCAAATTCCACACAGAACGCTCCCACACCAGGAAGCTATGAGGTGACAGTGCTAAACACTGTTCGACCATGTCACCCACCAAATGGTGGTCCTTAATTACTGCACAGAGGGTTATTTTAAGATGGTGCCAATGGCCGAGCACATGCATAAAAAGATTCTTTGTGGCTGAAGATCTGAGCCCATGTCTGAGACCTTAAACGTCCATGACTACAGAAGCAATTTTTTAACTGAATTTCTCTTGTGAGATCAAATGTAGTATCTATCTGTATCTATCATCTCTAGCTCTTTCAAAAACATTCATCTCAATACCTTCATCAGGCCTGTTTGAATGTGGTTTGATCAAGGTCAATCGCCAGCAAACAAAAGCTGGACTTCTATTCTGTTTAAATCTGTATTAGCACAAATATTTTACTTAGCAACCCCATCAGAAAATATGTTATGTCAGAATTCTGTGTGATCTGTCGTCAGCAGACAACAGAAAGATTTTGCTATGTCTGAATCACTGTCTTTGTCAAACAAAAGGTTCAATATTCTATTTTATTGCTCTTGCTTCATTGGCAATGAAAAACACATCTCACCCCTCCCACCAACTGACCACACACATCATTCCTCTTCCACAGAAGAGATTAAAGCTAGTCTCATTTACTGAAACATTACGTTATTTTTTAGAAGCCCATTTTTTAT
>CAAKHB010002396.1:0-13966 GCA_901007665.1 Aeoliscus strigatus
CACACACACACACACACACACACACTCTGACACACACTCTCACAGACACACACACACACACACACACTCTCACAGACACACACACTCTCACACTCTGACATACACACACACACTCTCACACACTCACACACACACACACACAACACTCCACCCAACACACACACACACACACACACACACACACACACACACACACACACACACACACACACAAACAAACCACAGTCACAATGCTCGTAACTTAACTTTAAATCTAAGTTAATGCTCATTCATATTTGCAGATTTGGTTATCTTTATACTGAAATACTAGTACTAAATACTAAATACTAATACTAAATTTTTTTCTCCCTTTTCTCCCAAAGTCAGTGTTTTCTTCCCTTTCAGATGTATGATGCAGCAGAGGGGCATCATGCCTTGAACTGCACGAACATGGTGTGCTGACGCAGAACCACCTTGTGGGTTCAGAAACATGAAGGACCAGTCTGTTACAAGCTGTACTTGCCGAGGGCTGGTCGACATTGGACAATGCATGCAATCATGTTGCCACAGTTACGCATCTGCCATAAAACATAAGTGGCAAGCTAATGATGATCAATGATCCTGCAGAATGGCATCCAGGGCACATAAAACCGATTAAAGAGAAAATACTGAAAGAAACCGTGTTTGTAAAGTCGTCACACTGTTTAGTCACACTTCTCATCAAGAATGAGTGAAAATAGATCAAATTCTTCTTTGATGCTCATGAAAAACCTACGCAACACTATAATTTATGACCCAAGAAATAATGACTATTGGCGGATCAAATCACCTCACAGAAGTACAGTTTGTTTCTGGTGTCATTAACCTTTCAAAAAGCAAATGTCACATTATGGAGACTCATGCAGTTTGCTGATATGTGAACCGCCTTTGACCAATATGCACTTTATTAATGAACTTCAGCCATCATACTGCATGCACAAATCTAGTGACTTTTTCTGGTGTTATTGGAGACTTTCTGGTGTTTTGGAGACTGGAGACAATTCTCCAGTTCCCATCCTCCAGCAGTGGGCGGGTCTCAGCTTCTGCGTTCACGGATGTACACATTTGGTGTGGATGTATTTCCACACGGATTGTGAGTTCTGAGTGATCTTCAGATTTGACAGAGATCAACGTCAAACGATTCAGAACAAATCTTTTGAACACATCTTTTTACTGAACAGATCCTAATGATTCAGTGCTGATGAACTGTTTTGCCCATCACTATTAGAAATACTTATGTTAGAGTTACATAATAAAAACATAACACATAAGAGGGATATTAAAGGGAACAGGAGAGGGATATTAAAGTGTAAATGTATCCAAATGTACAAACATGACACCAACATGTTTCCACAGGTAGGAAATCTGTCTTCAGAAATGTAAAACCTGTGTACAAACATGACCACCTCCCTTTGAAATGGAGGGACATGTTCCTCATTGAAGTGATTGGTGATGTATGTTTTTGAAGAAGTCAGATGTCTTTAAATTCAATTTGTGAAATTTGCATAAAATAAATCCTGTATTTAAAAAAAAAAATGACTGTCATGTTGTGTTCAGAACTGTTCAAACAAGTCCGTCTTTGTTGCAACGATACACTCATACCTGCAGCGGCACACTGCTCCTCCAGCTCGCCTGATTGTTAGCAGCTAAATAAAAACAGTTGTACAAGTACGGAAGGGAATGCTGGCCAGAAGGAGAACAACGCCGAGTGCAGCATCTGCCAGGTCTCTCTATGAGTCATGATGTGACAAACGAGGGCAGGAGGAATATCTCAGAGACAGTTTCTGCTCTGAGGACGTTATTGTGCACATGGAAACTCAAATACACACATACACATATCAGTACACACTCAAGAAATGAACATAACGCTTGAGATTTAACACTGCAAATATTTGCCCTTTGTGAAACTGAATCTGGATATTTAGAGTAGACCAAGTTATCTGTATCATCTATTATTATATTATTATTATTAAAACATCTTTAAACATCATTGTTTTCCTATTTGACATTTGTCTATGGATTATTGCTAAATACTGGTAAAATATCAGTCAGAATCAGAATTATTTATTTTCATTTTTTAGTCATTTTAGTACAATGAAAGTGTGTGCAGCTTTGCTTCAAACACAATAGAGGTAGAAAGATTTTTTTAAATGAAAAAAGATGAAAAAATAAGGTAGAATACAAAAGAGATCTATACATTATTTGCAAGGAAATGTAGCTATTATCAATAATACATGTAAATATATTCTGAATATGAATTAATGAGTAGAATTCAAACTGGAATCAACATAATTCAAATGACAATCAACCTTGTTTGGTATATTACTTAATAAGATGGTAAATTAGTAACTGCAGTGATAATCCATCACAGAAACTGCTAAGAATAACCAGTATAGTCTTCCATGAATTTGTGTCTGTTCCTGTCTCTTTCAAGCGGACGCCTGGACATAACCTTTCAACGGATAGAAATGACCTTTCCAGATTGTCTGTGTCCGAGATATAATTATCACAGCCGCCCTGGCTGTTAGTGGAAGTACTCAACTGGCCCCCGAATACCTTAGCAGGGTTTCTCTGCGACGCTCTGACGCACGACAGAAAAGAAACCCGAGTTGTATCAAACCTGCAACAATAGTACAAGGTCCAAAAGTGAGTCACTGTCTTCACAGTGATGTGTTGGGGAATAACTACTTACATATCTAAACGTAACGTAATTTAATTACAAAATAAGTACAACTACAATCATTTCTTGTGTCATTAAATGACAGTTATTTAGTTCAAAGACTGACTCATTTGAAACAGTTGAGAACGATCATTTAGAAAACAAATCCAATGTAATTGTTTCATTACTTGGATAAAGTCGAGCATGACCACAACCCTGAACTGGAGCAAGTGAAAGATGGCGGACGAACAAACATTCATATGATATTTATTGAATGTAAGCGTGGAAAAGATTCACATCGTAAAAAAAAATGTATGTGTGTTTTCTACTTTTCTGGTGACAATAATGTTTGAAGCAGCTAGTAAACTAGATTACTACTTCCTAAACTAGTTGTTCCCTCTCTCTAGCAGTCGCTGCAAAGCCTATGCAGACTGTGGAAATGGAGTATATGACCTGTTCCCACTGGATTTGTGAAAAAAAAGTGTTTGTTCAGCGTTCATCGTCACATGGTGCTGCTGAGTAGTGGTTTTGAAAATCAGGACGAGAAGCAGGAGGACAAGTGCTGCATTTTTACTGCATTATGTTTCATTTAAACTGCGCACGCACACACACACACACACACGCAGATGCGTTTGTCAGCAGCTTTGCCAGCAAATGTAAATTCTTCACTCATGCTTGGCTCTGGGTCCGGCGCTGGCATGCCTGCCTCCCTGTGCTGAAGTGGTGTGTATAATACCTTATCGCCGTGTCCCTGAGCACATGATACTGTGATCGTCACTATATGCATTTGGCTGAAATGAAATCGTGCATGGCTGAGTGCTCCTGATCGCTGGCCGTCAGAACCAGGAGAGCACAGAGCCAAAATATTTCCCACACAAACTATTTTTAATGCAGGCTACTCCTCATCACAAAATACTGTCTAGACTTAACATGCGTGTGATGTTTCCCTTAATTCATTTCACTCATTGATTCAGTTTGTGGTCATATTTTCTCTAAAAGCCCACAGTGCTTTCCAATGTGCAATTTATGCAAGTAGGGTGGTGCAGTGGTTAGCACTGTTGTCTCACAGGGAGAAGGTCTGTGGCGTGTCTGTGTGGGTTCTCTCCAGGTACTCCGACCCCTCGCACCTCCAAAATGTTCACTCCAAATTGCCTGTAGGTGTGAATGTGAGTGTGAATGGTTGTCTACCACTCTCACCCATTGACAGCAGCTACAACATCAACTGGATTCCGGGTCATACCTGGAGCAAGTGGATGATGACAAATAACTGAAAAAAATGTACTTTATTTATCTGTTGCCTTTTTTGTAGCATTATTTTAAATTTAACATGCCCCCATTTTTGCATTTCCCTGCATTAAAGTAAGTTCAAAATAAATGTGAAAGCTTTTACTGTGTGTTTCACGGTTTGAGCAGACTGGTCTTTTAGGCCATTTCATCTAAAAGCATCACATGGTCTTCATGTGTTTAGTTAAATCATGTGACTGGCCAAAATACATCCATCAGTCAGCACTTCTGCCTGAAGGCTTCGTTCCAGTATGTTTGACCTAGAACACTCTGTAATAGGCGGGCATGCAGGAATAGAAAGGTGTGAACAGGTTGACTTCCTGGTATGTGAAAACTAACCTTTACTGTAACTCCCACAATTGTTTGCAAAGTAGGCAACTGCAGTTACAGTCATGTGCATTGTGATTTGACGAATGTAGGAATATATATATGATTTAACTAATCCAAAATGAATGATCTATTTACACTGTATATACAACACATGTTCGGAGAGGAACTGGCTTCAGTGTTGTCAATATCACGTTTCCTTTTTTATTGTTTAAAAATGAACTGGAATGAATGAATGAACTATATCAATAACTGCCACTGTGTCACAGAGCAGAGGAAGCGTTCATAGCAAAAAATCACTAGTCAACTTTATTAAATGAAATAATAATGTTAATACAATGGTCTGGACATTTGATGAGGAAAACATGAGTTAGTGCCTGAAAACACAAACATAAATGAATGTTCCCATTTCTTTTTCTTTGGTAAATGACAATGTTATAAGTGGGTTAATCAACGTGTAAGTGTGAGTTAAACAGTTGTCAGGCACTTCAAGGAAGCAAAGCACCCTCTGTGGTGCCCAGCTGTCAGCGATAAAAAACACATGACATTTGATGAGGAAAACCAATAAAATGGCTGTCGGATGCTGCGTACAGGTGTGCGTTGAATGGTTTTAAGGAGCGACGCGAGGGTGAAGAACCACCTGACGCAAGTTAGGGCTTGTATAATGCATGAAAACAAAAAATGAATCATCTCATTTCTGTTTCTTTGGCAAATGCAGATGGTATACGCAGGTTAATCAATGGGTAGGTGTGAGTGTTTTAAATAATAAACACGGTGACACGGTGGTACAGTGGTTAGCACTGTTGCCTCATAGAGAGAAGGTTCTGTCCGGGTACTCCATCTTCTTCCCCCTTCCAAACGCATGCAGAAGTTAATTGGACACTCAAAATCACTCGTAGGTGTGAATGTGAGTGTGAATTGTTGAGCTGGTCACTCGTCCAGGTTGTACCCTGACATTCACGTCTTGACAGCTGGGATCAGCTCCAGAACAACCGACACCCGGAACCAGAGACAGCGTGAGAAGATGAATGAATGAATGAATTATTCAATAATATACTTTTATTTATGATGTTTGTTTCTTAATGTATGTAAACACACATTATTAAAAACTGCATGTCTGCATGTTTCCAGTAAGTTACCAATGAAGGTTGTCTACATATTGCAAAAGTTGTTTTTACCTTTTTTATTGTTGAACCTCAGCATGATTCAAACCCAGTCGACAAATCATTTAATTCTGTCAGACCTCTATGATCACTCTCTATGATCAGAAAGTCAGTAAAAACCCAAACTGTGCTCTGCTAATTGACTGGAGACTTGCTCTTTTGACATT
The DNA here is from genome assembly GCA_901007665.1 of Aeoliscus strigatus. Classification (NCBI taxonomy): domain Eukaryota; kingdom Metazoa; phylum Chordata; class Actinopteri; order Syngnathiformes; family Centriscidae; genus Aeoliscus; species Aeoliscus strigatus. The sequence goes on from CAAKHB010002396.1 coordinate 5,619, forward strand.
GTGCTATCTTTCAACCTGTCAAGGAAATCAGCCGTCATTTTCTTCTCCACACACAGTTACTGTCAAAAGGTTTGTACAGAAGAAAAATAAAATCTGCCTTGAAACTTTGTGCTAGAAAGTTAGAGAAGATGTTAGTCATGAAAGGAGAGATGTATTTGATTTGGATTCACGGTGAGCTATCAGCACTAATTAAATTTCTACACAAATAATTGACTATAGTACTCTTTGTATTGTGGCAATTTCATAACAAAGAGAGAGCATCTCTGTTTTAAGCTAACAAAGTATATTAGGTAAGAGAAGATTAAAATGTAAAGTACAAAACATTGTGTGTAATACAACAGTGGTTTAAATGGAAAGTGTGTACATGCATATTTGCACGTCTGCTGGGATCTGTCTGTGTGACGTTTGCTGCAGTCTGTTATTTAACTAAATTTGTACTTTGGGCTGAAGATGAAGAAGAGTGATTCGCCTTTATTGCTGGTTGTTACTGGTTGCCATGCCAATGTGAATGCGCACCCAGAGCCGAAGCTGAGGAGGAAAGTGTTGGTCCGTACTAGCGGGAGGAGGCTAAATAGCAAATTGGTCGAAAAGAGCAACATGTAAGGACGCCGTGGGTAGAAGAGACACTCAGCAGAGGGTTAGGAAAAAGCCTTGGCCTTTCATGAATTAGAGGAGATAGTCTTAGAAAAACTGACATTAGTCAGAGGACAAAGGACACTTTATGAAGTGTCCTGAAGGATCCTGAACATACAAGTGTAATACGAGCTGCTGATCTCTTTGAGAAAAGAAACATGGTTTGTGTGTTGTGTGCTTTGATAATCTTGAATAGACATTATTTTGTAAAAATAATGCATTGGTATAATAATAATGCAAAAATGAACGAATAAGCAGATTAAGCAAGTAAATTATGAATTACAAAGGAAATAATGGAGGCAAATATTTCATGTTATAATGTCTGTAACAGGTTTTATTGGTAAAACACTGCATTGCAGCGCAGGAGCATCATTAGTCGTCAGTCCCACGTGAGTGTCTGATACGTGAAGACACGTGAGCGGTTGCTGGAATCGTCAGATGTTAGAGTTACATGTTTTTCATTGTTTCTACTTCATCCAAGTGAAACGTGAAAAAGCATGGCTCCATATAAGAGAAGCTGTTGGTTGGATAAATCATCTGGACTCTTTAATATTAAAAAGACCTGATCAGAGCCTGGCAGCTCACTGAAGGACTCTTGACATTCTGCCAACAGTGTCATGTTATTATTATTATTATTATTATCAGAACATGTCAAAATGCCCTTTTTCTTTCATTTATTCATTCTATTTGTCCCGTATAGTTTTACGCCTGACAGTAAAACAACACATTTGGCATCAGTTTATGGAAACAATGTTTATTTGTGTGCAGATTGTGCATGTGAGCTGTTGTCACAAGTGGTCACTAGAGAGACACGTGAGACACGAGTGTGACGTTGTGTTTCCAAATGTGAACTCCAGAGAGTTCTCAGACTGTTTTTAGCATTTAGTTTTAGGGCAAATCAAAGCAAAGTTAGTGTATATGGTTCCTTGCATATACATATTCATAAATGTTCATATGAGCGTTTGTGTCATCATCTATTATTCATAACTATTGATAGATATCAAGTATATAGTTTAATCCTTAATAACATTTAATATGTTATTTTTTCATGTATTCTTTTCTTTCAGTCAACATTTCTGAGACGAGAAAGATGATAAATAGAAGTTGTCCATTGACGTAGTGAAACACAGACGTCTAACTAACAGATCTCAAATCATCTGTCAGGCTCTCGTGGCTCCTGCACGCTGCCAGGATGCAAAGCAACACACAAATGCCCTTTAAATGTTAAATGATTCAGGAGAGTAAGAGAACAGGTGTTAGTTCATGTGCGGCTGATGGGAAATTAGAACTTTATGCGACTTCCCATGTGATTCATTGGAAAACGTGTCTTTCTGAGAATATGTAATTGATTCTGCTGCTGTTGTTCTGCTACAGACACGTCTGTGAAGGCTGTCAGTCATCCATGTCCTGGGAACAGGTAAGGTGACGCCACAGAAGTCAAATAACTTAATGTCCTTGTTAGTTCGGCGCAGAGAAGCTTCTTGGATGAGAGGTGAAATATCAGTTCAGTTACCGCTGCTAAAACTCCTAATGATGTGTAGATGATGATGTAGCTAATTCCCCGACCCACAGTAAAACACTGATGCCTCGTACGAGTGATTTACTTTTTATCCTTTCTCTTCAGTATGTCTCAGTACTTCTCAGTATCAGACGGACACGTCTACAGCAACATAAACCATGTGTCGGTGTCTGCACTGCCTAAAGACACAAGCGCAGAGTCATGAGAGAGCCATGTGGTAGGAGGGCGGTGGGAGACAGACATGATAGCGACATGGAGACAGAGACGTTCTGTTCCATGGTGGTGACAAGCAGTTATATTATTAACACGAAAAAACTATTTCATTTCACCACTGTTGTTTTTGTTCCCCAGGAGGATTCCTCGCATGTGTACAACTATCATATTAAACCAGTTTTGCACATATCTTTGCTTCAGTGATGCAACTTGCTTTCTGACTGGTTTCCCTGAGCAGGTGTCACATGACGTGTTGTTGCCACAGTCAAGGAGCTTAGACAGAATCTCTGCTCGAGTTGGTTTGTTGTCATTTGTCTTCTAGCAGGATTGCACAGAAGCTACAGGGACGTATTCGGTGTTCCAGTCCACATCCATATCTAAATCATATCCCCCTTAGTTCGGCTATCCAAACTGTACAGTCCAGCACAGACCAAAGCATCCATGAGCAACAGAACATTCCTGTAGCAGTCCAGGGCACGGAGCTGCGACCGGTCATTGTGAACTCACATAAACCACTGTCATTTCCACAGCATGTTTGTTGTAGCTGCACAAGTCACACAGACACGCCCCAGGTGGTTACCCATCGCCAGCTCGCAGCGGATCGGTCATAACGTGTTCTGCAACCATTATTTGTGACTGGACAGGTAGAATCCTTTGGAACCTCTGGTCCCGGCCAGCGCTGAGGTGCAACAGGTCCGTTCAATCCACTAGCACTGTAACTGTTCAGTTGCTCCTGGAATCTTTGGACTGGACTGGACATAACTTGGATGAACGTAACAGAACCCTCAGCTCAGAATCCAAGACGGCGTCAGTATCACAGTATTATCTGTCGGTTTCAACTGTTTTTTTTACTTTTTTTTCCACTTCTCTGCCTCTCTTGAAAGTTGACATAGCATGATGGAATAAATTAATGATAAAAAAAAATATTTGTAATGTGTTCATGGTTGGAAGCAAGAAAAAAACAAAAAACCCCACTCACAGTAGGCTTGAAAACCTGTCATCATTTAAACTTTTTGCTCGATAAAATATAGATTTCTTAGTTAAGACCTGAGTAGATTTTGAAAGATGTCTGCAGATTGAGTTTTTTTCTTTTGAATAAGATGTTTTTTAAATTAATAACACATCTGTGATGGGAGGGAGATGCATTTAGATGTCTCAGTGCCATATTTCATTCCAAACAAAAGGCACCAATTTCCGCACAAAGCGCCTGTTGTGTCACAGGTGGTAAATAATGCATCTTTTTAAAATTCTGAATTGAACTGAAAGATGCATTAGCAGCATCTCTGATATTAACTGTGCGTTCAGAAGACAGCTGTTAATTATAGAATGTGATTGCCCTCCATCTCCACCATCATCTGTGACGTGTTGTTTACCAAATATGAATGAAGGAATAATAGTCAACCATCCACCTGTGAACCCACCTGCATAAGAATGAATGAATACTGAGATCAACGCATCCCCACAACGCTGTGAGAGGGAGGTGGACTATTCCATTTCCTCCTTTTCTCTACTTAACTTTTCATTTTCACAGGTGATCCAACAGTAAAGTGACAACTTCTGACCAACGCAAACACTGAACTAAGTGTTCAATCCAATGTCGAGGCTCAAACCATGAAATATTTCTTCCAGCTGACAGTGGTTTATGCTATTTTAGGTACTAACACATAGAAATACAAAAAATAGTGTGTGTTAGGTGGGGAGGGCAAGCATCTGCAGACAATTAATGCTGATTTTTCTCTGATGCTTTTTTGTCCAGAAACAAATGACACAGTATGTAGTCCTGTTTCCGTCTGGAGCAAAGAAATTTGTATGACAGCGAATTGTTTGTTTTTTAAATAATTTGTTCCTGTGATGAGAAAATAAGATAATAATGAGTTTTCTGTCTGGATCACACAATACAAATATAAAAGCTTTTTATGTTTTCAACCCACCTGATGAACAACAACCCATTTTTCCTTTTTGCCCACTTATCTGTTTTCTTTTTTCTTTACACAAAAGTTTTTTTTTTCTTTCACATAGTCTGATGGTTCACCTCATTTTATTTTTACAAAGAAGCAAATAAGATAAGAATTTATGACTCACAGTCAACTTTCAGGTCCCTGGTTCGCTTCCTGGCCTGGGATCTTTCTGTGCGGCGTTTGCATGCTCTCCCTGTGTCTGCGTGGGTTCTCTCCAGGTACTCCCTCCCTATTAGTTGATGACTACATTTTCGGTAGTTGTGAATGTTGTGAATGGTCGTCTGTCCTTCATGTGGCCCAGTGATGGGATGGGCTAATGAGATGAGATGAGGTCCAAATGTTCAAATGTCTGGAATAGGCTGAAAGGGATTAGCCCGAACTGACCATTATGGGATCCATCCTCAGCACTATGTCACAAAACGACCTCCTTTATGTCCAATTTTATGTCACGTCCTGAAGTTATTTTCTATTTCATTGTTGTCACCTGTGTTGTAACCACGATGACACGTTATGTTACAGGGCAATGTCGCCAGCATCACTTCTCCTCTGTAGTTAATATAATTCAACAACTGTGCAGCCCTTTTTTCCAGCGCTAACAATTTCAGGACTCATGACTCTATCTAAACAATATGTTTCATCATCAGCCTGCCTGACGGCACATGTTGGGTGTCCATGGCAACAAAGGATAGGATTGGCCAGGCCCCAACTGGGTATCCCAGATGGGCCCCACGTATATGGACATGTTGGCTGGGAACAATAACCAGAACCAGCTCAAGAGCATGTGTGTAAATGGCCAAAGCTGAAGCTGAAGGGACTGAAAAGTGCTGAAAAACAAGGTAAACACCTGATTCCACTGCTAATGGTGGAGCTGAGACAAGAAACAGGAAACACTGGCGTTCATGTAACTGGATATGAGGTTTTAAAGAAGAGTAAATTACCTGATCGAAGTGTGGGACAGAACTCATTTAAATAAAAAATGTTAAATGAGTTCACCATAATCGTTTGTGTGTTGTCTGGACGGTGGACACTGATGATTTGTGTGTTTCCTGTGGTTCTGCCTGACTCTAAGGTGAAATGTGAGTTGGTATTTGCTGGGTGAAACAGAACTGGACGTTTCTCCCACACGTCAGATCTACTGTTTTCACATCAACCAGCTTGAATGGGCAGTTGAACATCCGTGGCGTCTCACTGTCAGGAGTCTTCACAGGATTTTCAGAGATGCTTTGACAGTTTGGAAGAGCAGCACACCGCTGTCTGCAGCTGTCTGAGATCCTTTGGTGAATCATTGCACAGATGTCAGAACTGAATCTTGATTGAACTTGATTCTTTCTAGACGTCACATTCCATCAGCAGGTGATGTACACATTTCATCCTTGTCATGAAGTGGTCATGAAGCTGAAAACACACCGATAATACACAAAACATTTCACAAAGTGGAGTGACAGTGTTTTTATGTGTGTAATGAAAAGGCAGGAGCAACACTTGGGTTATGATTTAATAGACACAGTTGTGAAATGTGTCCTATATGTTGCTCAATTTTTTTGAAAACCTTATATGTAAATATACACAACTTGACTTCAAAACAAACGTGGTGCTTACTGTCAAAACAGCTTAACTAATTTTGGATGAAATCATGTTGAACAGTCTCAGCCTAAAACTGGAGAACTCTTGATTACAGTGAGCGTTGAATCAGAGTAATTGTCCTCCATTCTGTGTTTACTGAGCTTAAAACATTTCTCATGCAGGTTCAGCAAAACTGAATGTAATGTAATTAATAGATGTTTTTGTTTATTTTTTTCTTGTTGGTTCTCAGAAAGTTGGACATGATCCACCAGCATGTCCATTTCTCATTTGTACCGATTTTTTTCACAGCGTCTCTTGTCGGCTTACTTAAACAAATGAAGCCAAACAAAGCCGTGGCACGACCCTTTGAAGGGCTTCCTGATTAGACGTTTGACATTCCACTGGCAAGACTTCACAGACTCTCCTCATATCAGCCTCGAACATTTAGATAATACAATGCGACTTGCCCAAAATACTCCACTGGCCTGCAATGACTGCATGTCCCCTGTTTGATCCACAGTGAGACCGATTGCATCTGAGATAAAAGAATCAGGGTGCTTCAACACCTTGGTTTGTTTGCTCGGGTCTGAAACGTTTGATGAGCTCTGGCCTCTTGGTTCGGTTTCTTTTTACATAATGAAAAACGCATGGCAGTTGACACAAAAACCGATAATCTACTGTAGGAACAATAAAAGAAAGAAAATAAACAGAGGTAGACCCTGTGTCAGTCAGTGTACTGGTTGTTAGTGGAACATGTTTGTCAAGCATTATCGCTAACTATTTTCCTTCATATGAATAATGTTCTGATGTAGAATATAATAGATTTATATTGCTATTGTACAATTACAAAGAAAGTGGCCTGCGTTGTGTCATGAAAACATGCCTAATAATTCAATACACAAACAATTGTGCTGCAGTGGAAACGCTGCATTAATCAATCAGTCGATGCTCCAATCATGTGATTTGTTTTGTTTTGGTTCCCCAGATGATTTGGATCCAGAACACCTTGCTTTGGTGCCTGGATGTTCTTGTCCACACCTGAGTCTGATTAACGTTCGTGTTCCCACCGCACAAAATGACAGAAAATGAAAACAGGAAAACAAGCGGGAAATCAGACCTGAAGGTGTGAAATCACCCTCAAACAGCTTGTTCTTTTTCTGTCGACCATACATCTCAGCTTCTCAGTCTGAGCAAAGGGCCTGTGAGCAAGGTGTTGAGCTGCTGACCTCAAGGTGTCACCATTTGTAGAGGCTGCGACCCGCTGAGTGAAGGAGGCAAAGTCAAATGTATTTGTAGAGCACAATTCATACCCCGGGCAATTCAAAGTGCTCTAGAGGCAGAAGATGACACTAAAAACATAAAAAGAAAATATACTGCTCAAAAAAATTAAAGGAACACTTTAGGTGCATCACAGCGGCAACAATGAGACAGCCCCCAAAACAGGAATGGTTTTCCATGTTGAGGCCACTGATACTTTTTTCCCTCCTCATCTCTTTTGGCTGATTTTTCACTGACTGACTTTCTACGGCTGTAGTTATTCATTTAGCTTGAATCAACATCTCTGTTGATAGCATGGTGCGGTACCTGGACGCGACAGAGGTTGCACATGTAGTCCAACTCCTCCAGGATGGCACATCAATACGTGTCGTTGCAAGAAGGTCTCAAGAACATGGAGGAGATTCCAGGAGACTGGCAGTTACTCCAGGAGAGCCGGACAGGGCTGTAGAAGGTCCTTAAACCCTCAGCAGGATCGGTATCTGCTCCTTTGTGCAAGGAGGAACAGGATGAGCTCCTCCAGAGCCCTACAAAATGACCTCCAGCAGGCCACTGGTGTGAATGTTTCTGACCAAACAATCACAAACAGGCTCCATGAGGGTGGCCTGAGGGCCCGACGTCCTGTAGTGGGCCCCGTGCTCACTGCCCAGCACCGTAGAGCTCAATTGGCATTTGCCATAGACCACCAGAATTGACAACTACGCCACTGGCGTCCTGTGCTCTTCACTGATGAGAGCAGGTTCAACCTGAGCACATGCGACAGATGTGAAAGGGTCTGGAGATACCGTGGAGAACGTTATGTTGCCTGCAACATCATTCAGTATGAACGGTTTGGTTGTGGGTCAGTGATGGTCTGGGGAGGCATATCCCTGGAAGGACGCACAGACCTGTACAGGTTAGATAATGGCACCCTGACTGCTATTAGGTATCGGGATGAAATCCTTGGACCCACTGTCAGAACCTACACTGGTGCAGTGGGACCTGGGTTCCTCCTGGTCCACAACAATGGCCGAACCTCATGTGGCCAGAGTATGCGGGCAGTTCCTGGAGGATGGAGGAATTGATACCATTGACTGGCCCCCACGTTCACCTGACCTAAACCCAATAGAACACCTCTGGGACAGTATGTTTTGGTCCATCCGGCGCCGCCAGGTTCCTCCTCAGACTGTCCAGGAGCTCAGTGATGC
>CAAKHB010002397.1:11523-56629 GCA_901007665.1 Aeoliscus strigatus
ATTCGAGATAGTTCAAGCTTTTACTAAATGACCATGATCATTTCCGACATGATGCAGGTCAGAAAGTTTGGAGCGTTCCATCTGTGTGTGTGTGTGTGTGTGTGTGTGTGTGTGTGTGTGTGTGTGTGTGTGTGTGTGTGTGTGTGTGTGTGTGTGTGTGTGTGTGTGTGGTTACGTGAACATCGTTATCTCACAACAATCAAACCCGAGCGCCATCAGGCCGCTCCTATCATGTCTGTGTGTGACAACGTGTCGTATACAACAGACTTTCTACACAAAGCAAACTGTCATTACATGTTGTAACATTTTTGTGTGTCTGTTGCCGTGTGCGGTCGGCTGTGTGGTTCCACTGTGGTCTGTTTGTTTCTGCTCAAAGTCGAGCGGAGTGATACGATCTCAGTCAACCTGTGTCTCCTCGGCTCCAGTGCACAGGAAACTGAGACCTGAGCAACCACGACAATCAAACAACCAACAAACACTCCAATACACAGGTGTGTGTGTGTGTGTGTGTGTGTGTGACACACACAGCCATTCTGGGCCTCGGAAACACGACGTTCGCTTCAGATGGAACATGACACTGGCTTCATTCGTCTTTCGTTTTTTCATTCGTTTTTTTCAGATATTTAATAACTACTGTTTCTAGGTTTGTTCATGGGATCTCAAATACCGTCAATGTGACAAGTGCAGAAATAATGTGTGTTTGGTGTGTTTCTGTGGGTCGTTTTACCGGAGCAGTCGACGGGAGCTTTGACTGTTGGTACGTGAGCCGGAGGTCCACGTCCACAGTGTTATTCTCATCAAACAGTCCGCTGCGACCTTGGCTCATTGAAAAGACATTTTTATTTCACACATTGATACTGAGACATTTTTGGACAAACATCTCAACTGAGTTGGCAGGAAAATAAGGATAATTAAAAAAATGAAGTGGTACAACAAAAATGAAAAGTGTTGATGAAGTGTTGAATTTATGGAAAAACAAATGTCGAATCAAGTGCTTCAGAAACACACCTGAGACTGAACATGTTGCATATCGTGTCACAAACGTTCGGGGCGAGTCGACTCCAGCTTCACTGGACGAGTTCAGGCGAAGCGTTTTCACGGCTGCAAACACAAACACACGTTTATTCTTCAGAAGTCATTGTACTTCTGTCACATATGAGACACCATGTGACAATCAGGCAGAAGATACGTACATCTGATCACACCACACGTTCCTGCAGCTTTTCTACCTTTTCCTTCAAAAAACGAGGCCAATTAGAACCGACATGAACAAACTCTTCCAAGAACCCGAAGAACAGACTCACTTCACAAGTGGTGTCGACATTTTTTAGGGAGGCCTGTCAGTGAGAAAGAAACCGTGGAGTCAGGAACGTTTCTTTTTCTTTTAGACGTCGCCTGGCATCATACTCACGTCTGAAGTAGAAGAGCGTGCAGACAAGGGCCGACGTCAGCGACACCATCAGTCCCACCAGACTCCAGAGGAGCAGCGGGCCGCAGACACCTGGAGGACACAGACGGTCGGTGGTAGTGACAGATCCTCACCTGACGCGGAATGCAGCGGAAAGAAAGACGCAGCTTCACCAACCCTGTGAGGAACCATCACGGCAGGGACAGGCGAGGTGAACGGGGGGGGCAGGCTGGATCTCAGGAGGCGACGTGGGAGGGGTCACTGTCGGAGGAGAAGCTAGAGGAGCTTCACACTCAGCCACTGTGTGTGTGTGTGTGTGTGTGTACACGGGACAGGTACAGTACACACATACACACACTGAGGTCATGAGGTCACACTGAGGCCAACAACAAACTCACAAACCATCTGGTGCCATCATTCTCCAGAACCTCCAGCCTGTGGGATTGGCTGCGAAATAGACCTTTATTATCATCTGTTATCAACTGTTGAAATGAACTCAATCACGTGATGGAGATTCCGACGCCACGTCTGCCTGCAGGTAAAAACACACCCAAACACACAAACCCCTGGGTCTGGTCCAAAACCTCCTGCATGACTCAGATGAATGGATCAACACAAACCTCCAGATAGGAGAAGACTTCCAGGATTCCACGTTTCTAGGTGTCTTCTGTCCTTCACGACGCACGAATAGAATCCAGCGTCCTCCTCAGTGACATTGATGATGCGCAGCAAAAAGCAGGAGCTGCTTCTGCTCAGCTGGACCCGTGTGCCGTCCACACCATCTCCGTGCACCAGGCGTCGGGCGTTGTTGAAGGAGCCCAGGAACTGGACCGAGCCGCATTTGGGACGAGAGCGGAACCAGTAGACGGAGTGACAGGAGCTGTTGACACAGTCGCACTTGACGGTCTCATGTGTGAAGAGCGGAGGATAGAGGACGTCCTGCGTCCGGACCTGACCGCAACCTGCAGGAGAAGACAGAGGTTTGACCCCGTCTCAGAGTTGGAGTGAAAACGAAGAGAGCGGAATGAAGAAACCTCTGCTGAAACGTTCGGTGATGGAGACGTGAAACGTGAGGTTCAGACCCTTGTCCCATCAAAGGGCTGACGAAGAAACATGTGGAGGCCGAGGCGCCGCCGGGTTGAAACACGAGTCGACCGCTGACACCAGCGGGTTGTTGGGTCGAGAAACAAACATCTGATCCCGGCAGGTGGGCTGCAGCTCAGTCAGACCAGATCGGCTCAGGTCCTCGCTAACACACTGGTCCTGGCCTTGGCGGATCCGGTACCGGTACCAAATCATCAGCAGAGGTCCCTACTCACCTGAGGCCCAGAGGGAAACGATCAAGGCCCAAAAGATCATCTTCACCAAGCGACTGCTTCGAGTCTCCTTCCGTTCCTGCTGCCGATCTGTCAGAGACGACAGAGCAACGCAGCTCACAGGGCCCCCAGTCGTCACGGTAACACCCCAACGTGGCTGACGCACTGCCAGTGAGACACACACACACACACACACACACACACACACACACACACAGTGTGTTAGAAAGTGTTAGAAAGGACAGAGAATAAGAAGCATTGCAGCAAAGACGTTTGTCACGTGGTGTCTGAACTGTAACCTAAACCTAACCCTAACCTAAACCTAACCTAAACCTAACCTAACCTAACCCTAACCTAAACCTAACCTAAAGCTAACCTAAATCTAACCTAACCCTAACCTAAACCTAACCTAAATCTAACCTAACCCTAACCTAACTCTAACTTAACTCTAACTCTAACTAACTCTAACTAACCCCAACGGAACTGAAGCCTAATTCCAAATGAATCCTAACCTAACTGTAACCTAACCTGAATGGAACTGAACTCAAACCTGACCCTAACTGACCCTAACCTGACCCTAACTGACCTTAACCTGACCCTAACCTGACTCTAACTGACCCTAACTGACCCTAACCTGACTCTAACTGACCCTAATCTGACCCTAACCTGACCCTAATCTGACCCTAACCTAACCCTAACTGATCCTAACCTGACCCAAACCTGACCCTAACTGACCCTAACCTGGGCAAGTTGCAGGTGCAGGCGAATGGATGTCCTCATCCATCGAATGGATCCATTCGCCTGCACCGAAGGGGTGGCGGGGTGAAGAACACGGGGTGAAGAACACATACTACCTTCGATTGAGACCCTGACCAGCTATGATGAAGGACCATCTGGTGTAGACACCTTTGGGTCTTCTACATCATTGGAGGGGGAGGATTCTCTCCATCCCCCTCCTGTCAGTCAGGATGAAGCTCCAGAGCCCCATCAGTTGGAGATGCCACAACAGGCAGTCGGTGCTGCTGAGGCGGCCGGGATCAAGTACATGGAGGTGGTGTGGTGGGAGATGTCTCCCATTGGTAGTGGATGGATTTTACTGTGGAGGATTGTGCACAGCCGCTCGCGCCGGATTTTCCGGTCCGCTGGAAACAAGCGCAGGCCAGAGACAGCTGTACAGCCGGGATACGAACACCAGCCAATCATTCAGGCGACTGACCCAAACACAAACGACAATCTAAAACACATGAGGTTCAACTGACCTACAACTGTTGGGAAGATCTGACTGCTTTGAATCCAACCAAGGTTTTATTGTAATGGGGAACAGGAGGGGCTTCAGGGTGAACTGGTGGTGGTGGTGACGTCAGTTCCCAGCAGATGCATTGGAAAGTGAATTTAGATGTAATAACCAGGTTTCAACCTGTAGATGGCACTCCACATGCAGTTTTAACAGAAAATGTAGATTTTAAACTATGTTCTCTACAATGTTAAGATTAAGACCAGAATCAATCATAAGAACGACTAAATCCCCAGTTACAACAATTTTCAACTCTCCCTGGCCCAGATAGGCAGCAGAAAATACTACAGTTGTAATTACACAGCTGAAACGCAAATTACTTCATTAAAATAAATGAAACGTAGACAAGTAGATGACAAAGAATAGTTACATTCTAATGGAGTCTGCCACAAATGTTCTGATCTCAAATAAATGAACCATGTTCATTTCCAACATGTTCCATGCTCGAGGTGTTTCTACCCAACTCAGGACGGCCATATGGAACCAAAAGCAACATGGCCGTTGATTCCATTCATGACTCACCTCCAACCCGTCAACAGGTCTGTTTCCTCCACCGGTCTCCACCGTTTCTTTTGAACCTGAGACAACTTCACTCAGACGTCTTATTATCATGGAAACTTTATTGACTTTCACCAGAGGTTCGTTGGCACAAGGAACCGATGTCATGTTGGAGGGACCTCGGACCAGTGGACAGGACAACAGGGGGCAGCAGAGGGTCGTCTGCTGAGTGTTACCTCCACCAGGGAGCTGAAAAAATTTCACTCGTGTGTGTGTGTGTGTGTGTGGGGGGGGGGGGGTCTAAGGATGTGGTCACCTAGAGCTCTGAGTGGTCGACGAACCAGAGCACACTGGAGTGAAACGGAGGATTGTTTGAAGAAAGGAGACGTCAGTCCACAGACCAGAGTGGACCTCTGGCACCTCCAGCTCGTCCACTTCTTCTCCTCAAAGGTCTCAGTTCTATCTCCCCCACTTCACATGTGTCGTCTCATGGTGTTGAAGGTGTTGAAGGTGAGGAGGACATGTTGAAGGTGAGGAGGACATGTTGAAGGTGCTGACGGTGAGGAGGATGTGCTGTGAACCGTCTAGCTCACCTGTGACCAGTGTCCCTAAATGCTACACGAGCAGCAGCAGGTTCTACCAGGTTCTATTGAGCTCTAGCTGGTTCTACAAAGTTCTAAAGCCCAGAATGGAGTCGTCCCACAGCCGTTCCTCCTCCGTCCTCCTGTCTACTACCTGCTTGGTTTTCTTCTTCTCCCTCCGACATCTGGGTTTGTCCTCGTCGTGTTGGTTCAGTCGGTTCTCTCCCTCGTCCGTCTCTCTTCTCTCCTCCATCGTGTCTGTTTGTTGACAGTCCTCTGTCAGTCTTTCGTCCTCTGAAGGATTCTTCTCTGGTCTTCTGGACGTTCCATTGTTCTTTGTGTGTTTTCTCGTCCTCCCTCGTTCTTCGGACTCCACGTGTCCATCTCCCCTCCTCTCCTCGGAGCGCTCGTCTTCCTTGCGTTGCTTCCCGCTCTCGTTGGAGTCGACACCTCTGGTCCTCCTGGACCTTCTCGCCGTCCTCCTGGCCCGTCTCTGGTGTTGGCTGTCGTCGCTGTCACTCGTCACAGTGCTGGAGGAGAGGGAGGAGGACTGAGATGATGTGGACCAACTGGAGGAGGACGAGGAGCTGGATGGGTTCCTCTGTCTTTTCCTGCGTACGGGCCACAGTGTGACGTGTGTGGATGCCGGTCCGGGCAGAGGACGACGTCTGTCGGCCACGTACGAAGGACGGACACCGTCCACCGGGTACGAACCGCCCAGGTGAGCGTCCGGTGGCGGAAGGCCCGCATGGCGGCCCCCGACCTCATCTGCTTGGAGAGCCGGAGGAGGAACGGGAGCGGTTCTAGGTCGAAGTCCACGAGCTTTCTGAACCCGAATGTAGTCTTCCAGTTCATCTGCAAACGAGCTGTACGCTCTCTGTTGAGACCTGCACAGGTCCAGGACCTTCTTCTCCCTGCAGAGGAACACGGGTGAGTCAGTTCAGTCAGGAGATATGGAGCAGATGATGGTCTCACCTGATCTGGTGCTTGTTCCCCTGCATGTGGGCCTGGAACATCTCCACTGAGGTGAAGAAGACGCTGCACACGTGACACGTCAGTGCTGCAAACACATGGAGGACAACCATGAAGACACTGGCTGCTCCTCTGACAGCTCTTCACCTCCTCTGACTCTCCATCACCTCCTCTGACTCCCCATCACCTCAGCTGACTCCCCATCACCTCCTCTGACTCTGCTCTTCACCATCGTCAGCCATCTTTGTTTGCTAAGCCCCACCCACAGATTCTGTACATGCTTCTGAGCCCGCCTACATCAGATAAGTTCCTGTGATTGGTCCAAACTGGGTTCCTGGTCAGAGACGATCCCCATGTGCTGGAGAACCATCTGATACATCGGCTGTTCTAAAAAAAACGCTGACTTGCTGCGTTTGCTGCTCGAAACAGCGTGATTCTTCAGTTTGTCTCAGTGTTGCAACGCCTTGCAGGCACGAGCACGTTACCTTGGCAACCGTCATCCCCAAGCTCTTTGAGCACTTCCTGCCTGGCCTCCATCCTAAGGTGTTTGCGTCCGTTGTAATGCTGCAGAGCCATGTGAGGGTTGTTGAAGCAGGCAGTGCACAGGGCGCAGTACTTGTTGGGATCCTTCAGATCCACCTCTGCGCCGGCGGACGGGTGTGAAGGAGGCTCGCTTCCTGCTGCAGGCGTGTTGGTGGTGTGAGCAAGGTCAGGACATGGTGGAGCGCTCACCTCCGAGGACGTGTCTGGAAGAGCAACGGTTTGTGTTGGAACTTCACAAAGTGCAACTGCAGCACACACACACACACACACCGCAGATCAGAATTACTCCATTGAACAAGTTGACATTGCTCCACGTCAAATGTGTGTGTGCAACCTCAATGGTCTGACGCGTCCGTCAGCCTGCACTCACCTGCTGTATGTAGACTTATTTTGCGGAGGTTTTTACAGTGGACTTTGCCTCGGTAATGTGACTGCGCCACCACCGGGGACCCAAACACCATGTTACACAGCTCGCAGAAACTGTTCTTGTCTGTCGGCATGGTCCGCTGTGAAAACAACACTGACTCAGCACGAGACACTGACAAGTTCACTTCACAAACTGGAACACAGAGCGAACAGATGTGGAGTCTGCCTGTTTACAACCCACACGTTCCCACGTACAGCTCGTCATACAATGATGAGAAAGACCACATTGTGTTATTCTAACAGTGTGACATTTACAGCATGACGGTTGCAAAATATAACAGATGAATAAGAAACAGGTTTGATTTACAGGTGTGACATGAGGCTAACATGCAACAGAGCATCAAATACACACTAAACAATATACACAAGATAGTATACGTACATCGAAGGTTGTACCATAGTCTTGGTGAAGGCTCTTTTCTAATTGCCAACCATTGGATGCAGACAATGTTTAATAATGATATTTAACCAAACAATAGTTTTTCATTAGCATTGTGATGTACACGTTAGTAGCACCGTGGTGTGCCTCTAATGTCACTGCTTCATATTCCAGACAAAGAAAAACAAATGTGAATGTGTGCTGACCTGACATCCAGCGCCATCTTTATTCATTTTCTGGTCTCTCTTGGACTGCAGGTACACCTTGAGTTTCTGTGCATGTTTCTTTCCCTGTGTATTATTAAAGGATGGAACATCAGTCCAACTGTACCAGAGCAACAGGACGACCAAGTGGAAGCGCACACACACCTCATAGTGGGACAGCCGCTGCGACTTAAACAGCAGCACAGCTTCACACAAATGGCAGTAGTCATCTGTCAGCAGACGCTTCAGACGATGGTCCTCTGCTGGAGAAGACAGAGCCTCAGTCACCCCGCAGAGACCGACACGGAGTACAAGGACAAGATCAGCAAACAAAAACATCTATATAGAGAATACATTTCAGACACAGGCACACCGTCTCACTGATACCAGATGTCCAGTGTGTGTAGAGTCATGTGATGCTGGAGACAGACGGAAAACATTTTGGTTCTTGGTAGTTTAGTGTCACTGTCAACTTGTCAACCAACATTATACAGTGGAAAATCTGTTTTTTAATCCACTGACGACAAAGTAGCTAAACGACGACGCAAAGATCAGATACTTATTGACTTATTGATCCCGTCAGGGAAATTCTTATGTTACACCAGCAGAGACATAATACTTTAAAGTAAGGTAAAGTGAAATTACTTGCTGATGTAAAAACATATTTACAAATAAAATTATTTAGTATGTGCACAGGTGTCAAACTGCGGCCCTGGAGGGTCGCTATCCTGCAGGTTTTAGATGTCACCCTACTCCTCCCTCGCCTGAATCAGTCTCTGTGAAGTTCTGCTGAGGCCTGGTAACGAGCTGCTGATTTGAATCAGGCCTGTACGAGTCGGGTGACATCGAAAACCTGCTGGACAGCGGTCCTCGAGGACTGGAGTCTGACACCCCTGGAAAGGAAAATACAGACATGCTGTTGCAGTGCAAATAAGCAGCAAGTTCCCTCAAACAGTTCACTTCTTTGTGCAAATTTGAGTAGGAGCCCTTTCTAATACGTTTTTAAATAATCTATGATTCATCATTAGAAATGATTGAAATAATATGACCTTGTCCAGAAACATGACATCAGAACTCACCAATTGCACAGCAGCTGAACGACTGAAGCGACACCATTTACACATTTGAGAATAGATACTGTATTATGTTGCAAACCACAAATTTACCATGTTCTTCTGTTCTTCTGATTTTAAGAGTAATTAATCAAATACTTGATTTCTTTATTGATCAATATGGAGGATTATTAAGTACAGAATCTGTGTGTATGTGTGTAAAATATCAAACACAAGTTCTGAAATGACTCTGCTCAAACAGCAAATTTTTAAATCCATGAATTTACAGCTGTATTTGGTGTTAGATGACCTTTTTTTCTACCAATCACATTTGCAAAATATTCCACCACTTGATGTGTTTTCATTGTACACACACACACACACACACACCTCTCTTGCCCTGTGATGACCGTTAGGTCATTCGACCGGTCTGCTGCCCCCTGCAGGTTTCTTCCACTACTGCCAACTACAAACACTGGCCAGTGTCTTTTACTGCATTCAGTAGCTGAGCAGTCACACCGCTGCTGTCTCCATAGCAACCCCCACATCAGGAAAAACGCTTCAATGACTTGGTAGTTAGATTCAAACGTGTTCCTGTAGCGATGAACAGCAGCCCTAGTTGTTTTGTTGGAGGAAGCAGCGACTGAGGAGGATTTTTGATCTTGTTGGGCAAGATGGTGTCACAGTTGGGTTTGGTTCAATCAGAGGAAGTGATCAGTTTCTGATCACTTCCTCTGATCAAATCACTGAGCCCAAGTATTCAAACTGTTGAGGTCGTTTTTCGCTCTGATCTGAACTGAGCTGCTCACTTCCTGACCCTGTTCTAACCCAACTCCCCTAACTAAACTTGATCGACATAAAGTCTAACTTGAACTGACGTGACCCTGACCACTGCTGGCGTCTTCAATCACCCAGTGAGCAGGCCGGTTAGCATCTAGCCCAATGGACGCTAGCAAACCTTCCACCTCTCTATTGCTCTGACCAACACAACGTGTTATGTCGGGGAACCCGTATTCGAAAGCTACCACTGGTACCACTTGTCGACAGACAGTTGACGTTAGCGTGTTCAGCTAAGGAGCTAGCGCCTGCTCAGGGCGGTAGCTAGCCGGTTAGCAACATGAGCTAACGTCGGCACGGCAAGTCGAAGGCCATGCAGCTGAATGTTTACGTTCTAGACAAAACTCACCTTCGACCTGGGCATTATCTGTGTTAATGTTTATTACTGTGTCAGCATCTGAGGCAGACCCCGCGACATGAGCACCAGAAGTGTCATGTCGGGCGTCTGGGGCCGCTGACTGCGGAGTGAAGACGCTCGGCTCCATTTCACCTTCAGCTAGTTCTGCTCATGCGCAGTGAGGACGGTTTACCAGCGGGAACATGTTTGACAAGCTCACACTGTTGTTACACTACTCCTGTTTTTAGTATTGAACACTGCGTCATGTTTTCACCTCTGCTGGAGAAAACATGTAATAATCAGAGAGACACACAGGAAAAACACATAAAACTCAAAAATCTCATAGTACCTTATCATCCAAATAGACCATTACGCTCCCAAAATCTAGACCTGCTTGTTGTACCCAGAATTTCCAAAACCACAGTGGGTGGCAGCGCATTCAGCTATCAGGCTCCCATCCTTTGGAACCACCTTCCACTTTAGGTCCAGGGGGCTGACACACTTTCTTTATTTAAGAATAGACTTAAGACATTCCTGTTTGACAAAGCTTATAGTTAGGGCTGGCTCAGGGCTCAGGGTCAACTTAAACCAGCCCTTGAACCAGCCCTTAGTTATGCTGCCATAACTCAAGACTGCCGGGGGAACTCATAGTTGTAACAGTGGCACTGAGCATTGGCACTAAACCTCTTCTTTTTCCCACGTCCTTTCTTCCTCTCTCCCCCGTTTCCCCTTCAGACATGGACTAAAAACACTGTTGGACTCTGAACTGCCTCACATGCATTCTTGGACCTTCTAGACTTCACAAGCTGACTCACTGTTTGTTTGTTTGTTTGTTTATATGCTCATTGTCTGTGCATCCAACACCTATTGCAGGTCTGTCCGTCCCAGGGAGGGGGTCCCTCTTTCTGTGGTCCTCCCTGAGGTTTCTGCCTCTTTTTCCCCTGTTATAAGGGTTTTTTGGGCAGTTTTTCCTCACCCTGACTGAGGGTTTAGGACAGAGGGTGTAGCAATGTGCGGACTGTAAAGTCCATCGAGACAATTGTAAATTGTGATGTTGGGCTATACAAATAAATTGAATAAAGGAAAGACAGACAAATCTGACCAGGCTGACGGTGTCGTCTGCCATAATTTTTATTAAGAAATGTGAACTGATTCATTATTAACGCCCATTTACACACTGAGAAATGTGTTTAATGTACACACATCGAACACAACCGACCAAGTTAAAGAATGACCGGGACGATTTGAATCTAAATAAAGACAAACATTGAAGATTTGTTTTCCAATGGTTCCAATGTGTGTAGTGCTGAAATGTCAATTTATTGTCAATACGACAACATGTGAGGTCACGACGACACGGAGACGGCGGCCCGCCCGTTTGAAAAGGCTGAAGGATGAAGAGCCATCACTTCCTCTTCTGCAGCTCTCTGGCTAAATTTTCCAGCTGGAAGGAAGGAGATGAGTGTCAGCGTGGTCCGGGAATGGAGGCAGACATTTATGTGAACGACATACAGCAAAGTTGTTGTTGACCTGTAGACATGATAGTAACATTATGGAGGAAAGTAGTGTTTGTGTGTGTGTGTTAGAGGCTATGTGTGTAACGATAAGATGATATATACAAAATACAATAAATTGAATGAATTGAGTGAATGAATAGAATATACTGTAAGCCCCATGGGAGGCAGCAGGAGCAGGTCCACAGTTTAATCAGAGTTTATGAGTTTTTTATGTAGCTACATTGACAACAGAGTTACCATTCACACTCACATTCACACCTAAGGCAGTTTAGAGTTATATATTACCCTCAGGAGGGGGACTCGATGAACATGCTGGACTCACCAGAATGTTCCGCAGCACGTTCCTCCTCTGCGGCCTCAGGTAGCTGCAGTCTCCAGCCTCACACAATGTGAGCTCCTCAGACATCTGAACAACATAGATGGAGTGAGAGAAGAAACACTGGCTCGTCCACTGGACAAAAGACCGAGGTCCTGACCTGTGAAGGGCCGAAGGAGTCCAGCTCCCGTTTGCCCCCCGGGTACCAGCCATGGGACCAGTGCTGAGCACTAACCACCAGCAGGAGGCCGAGCAGCAACACCAGTGGAGACACCCGCATGCTGCCGCAGATGGATTTTACTGTGAAACTTGCGTTCATCACAGCGCCACAAAGGATCGGATCAGATATACGACATTTAAACATCTGACATTTAAACTGACGAACTGTCCATAGAACTGACGATGTGATGATATAACTGTAATGTACATTTCAAATACAGCTGGATATGTAACGGTGTAATTAACATGAAATTCAACTGGAGATATGATGATATAACTGTAATTACAACATTTCATCTTAATGTCACAAATGGACTTTGGAAAAGGTTGATACTGTGTTTGCACTTGTGAAATGTTTCTTCGCTGCTGTGTTTTTGGGCAGTTTTTCCTCACCCTGACTGAGGGTTTAGGACAGAGGGTGTAGCAATGTGCGGACTGTAAAGTCCATCGAGACAATTGTAAATTGTGATGTTGGGCTATACAAATAAATTGAATTGAATCGAATTGAACTACATCATGTCACTATAGATGCTTTTGTATATACACTGCACATTCATCTTTTGTTACTGATGTGTGTATATTTCATTTTTTTTACAGTTATCTATTGTTCTGATTCTGTAAAACTGACAGTTACACCACACAATGTAAATCTTACTTTGCTCGTCCTCCCTTACAGCAATATAAACTAATCTAAAATAAACTAAACTGACTAAAAGAACTATATTAAAAAGCTAATATATAATACATACAAATTTGCGAAAGAAAAATGAGGCACGTGAGTGATAGCAGTACTGCAAAATGCAAACAGCAGTTGTAATGTTTATATTTATAAATATAAATCATATTTATGTATCTAGTTGCAGCGGTTGTCACGTAAAAGTCTGCGCTGAGGGTCAAGTAAAGAACCATTTAATGTAATCTCACACTGATATGATGATATCCTTTTAAAGACTAAATGAATCCAACTGGTCCCAGACATGGCTGATAAACCTGCAGAGATGAGGAGTGGCGTCCTACCTTCTACCTTCTGTCCCTCGTGGATCCGCTGCACACGTCTGGAGTTTCACTGTGGACTTTCTCTTCCTCTATATATGGGCGAGTGGACGCCCATTGACCCCATCGTGACCTTTGCTCCTCCGGGTCCCACTGGACAGATGCATCTTTGGGGACAAAGGTGCAGGTGAAGACCCAGCTCGTTCCAATTATCAGCTGCAAACATGTCCACGTCACATCGACGCACGTTTGTAGGATGTCTTCTGGTCCGTCTCCGCTCAGGACGCTGGTTCCTGTTTGAGCTGACTGACCTTGGTGACCTAGGGGAACAAACACCACAGGACCAGGGGATGAAATCCTCCTGTCAATTAGAGGACAGACAACCGTCAACCTGTCCCCCAGGTCCAGGTCACTGATGGACACAGCAGGATGACGCACGCTCCCGTGTTTTGATTTCATCTTATTTCATTGATCATATCATTGGATTTATTCATCTTATTATATTTATCACCTCATTGGATTTATTCATTTGTTTTATGTTATTGTTTGGTACGTCATCTTATTTTTTTTTCCTGCATCACACAAGCACATGACACACAAACTCCACTTCTGGCTTCTCAGCACCTCATTAATCCGAGGATCCAGACGGAACAGAAGAAGATGAAGATCCAGACTGGACCTCCAGCACCAAAGAACAAAGCAGAATGAAACAGAAACGGTGTGGAGGGCTAGTTCACGGCAGCAGCTGCCAGTCACACTTCTGGGTTATTTCTAGTCAGATTTGAGTAGAAAAACTGAAACTTAAATAGTATCTTTGAATGGATGAATGTTGGAATGTAAACGGATGCAGCAGCTGTGGAAGTTTCAATTGGCATCAGTCTATTTTTATAGTGTTTTCAAAAAAGCAACATTGTGTTTGTCAACAAATAAAAGGTTGAACTGATGGCAGGTGCATTTAGAGGAGAAACTACGTTTGAACGAAAGAAAGAAGAATGAAGAAATGACAGAATGTTTTGTTCCAGTGCTTCCGTCGTAGCTCGATATGACGCCCATTACCATCCATCGACGGGAAACATCAGTTTCTGATGTTTCATCTCGTAGATCTCGATGTCACATGTAAGGTCACGTGACGTCCATCGATCAAACGCTTCGTTCCCTGACATGGACACAAATGAACGACTGGAGACCTTTCAGGATGTGAGATCAATGTGTCGCACAAATGACGGTAATTATGGTGTTTCAGGGAACATTCATCTTTGTTGAGACGGTGCTGTCATGAGCAGACACACGTCGTCATGGGAACATCACTTCACCCTTTCACGCAGAATTTACAACAAAGACCAGAAGGTAAAATCAAGCACTTTATTAGTCTGAAAAGGCCCTGTGGCATCATATAATTATATATCATTTGACCTTATATATAATTATATACACATTTAAACCAATGAAAAAACAGAATCAATTAAGACAATTCTACCAATGAAAGAAACATCTGGAACACGTTTCTGAGTGGTCCCGTTCACTGCTCATCTGACAAAGACACTGTGTGTGTGTGTGTGTAGCTGACAGAAAGTAAATATAAATAAGCTTTGTTCTGTACAAACAGGAGAAGACGAGGTCAAAGTTCGAGCAGAGATGTCGATCAAAGCACTGGAATGAAACGAGGTGGCGGTACTGAAAGGAATGTGACAGGATGAATGTTTGGACCAGAGTTCACTCGTTCATCCAGGGCTGTTCTAGCGCAGACTGAAGCACCACGTTTGTCCATCGGGGGGCAACGACGAGTCACAGCGACGCCATGTGACACTACGAGTCACAGCGACACCATGTGACACTACGAGTCACAGCGACACCATGTGACACTACGAGTCACAGCGACACGTGACAGCACGAGTCACAGCGACACCATAACGCTGAAGCTATGACGCCATTTCATTTCTCTCAGGTCAGGTTCAGATGTCAGACAACCTTCAAACTGCCAACGAACTGAGAGGAACGTGAAAGAATGGATTTGAAATAAATCAGGCTGAAAAAGACGTCACAGAGACGTGTCATCGCTCTGGAGACGTGATGGGCTCTGATCCAACACCTTTGGCCGACTGATGTCAGCGACAGTCAGACCTGACCTCGTCTTCAAAGAACACAACAGAGGAAAAACATTAAAAACACAGAGCAAATGCTGCACGGACGCCAACGAGACCCACGTCCGCTTCCTGTCGGCGAAGGGGCCAAAGCATCAAACAGGAACTGCTGTTTCTAGTCCCAGCGACAGGAACAAGGGAGAGGACGACATCAGAAGGAAACAAATATGGGTGTGCATCTGTAAACAGAATGTTTGTTTGTTGACGCTGTAACAGACCGGTGAAATGTTTGGACATGGAAACCACAACAGACTGGTTCCTGTGCAGGATTAAAGACAACAATACACGGTCAATCGTCATCCAGGGCAACAGACGGCCGATCGATCGCCGACACTGATGGGCTGTCAAGGCGCGGGAGTGACGGATACGTGACCGACAGAAGCATGACTGAAGCTGAAGTGACAGTGGACTCGTGTCTGTCAGTCACGTGTCACTTCAACACACTCAACACAACACTCCTGGTGTGTGTGTGTGTGTGTTTGTCTTACATCCACAATGATCAAGACACTGCTGAAACCTAAAGGAGGATTACTGTGCAGTTTCTACAGACAAATAGATAGTCAGTCTGTCTGTCTGTCTGTGCTGCTGTCTGTGTGTCTGGCTCTGTCAGCGGTAGTAAAATTAACATGAACAGTGTGCTTTCTCGCTCTCTCTCATACCGCACTAACTACAGCCAGTCTGACCCGCACAGGAAACACATGTCACTACATTGACAAGAAGTCTTAAGAACATAACAAGTGGATTGTTTCTGAGACGTGATCCTCCAGAGCTGAGAGAGTTCAATTCATAAACAATATGTGTGTAATATATATGTATGTGTGTGTGTGTACACACCACTAGAATACATCAGGTGTCACCCAGAAAAACACAGCCCAACTCAAACTGTATGAAACCAAAGTCACTATATATGTGAGTGTGTGTGACCAATATTACAAAAGATTGAAGAAGGCATCTCCGTCATATTGTCCCGCTGCTCGGGTCTTCTGCTCCCGTTTCCTACAGCAGTTTGTCCAGGAACCAAGAAAACCCTTCGGATTGTAGGACACAGCTGTGTGTGTGTGCGTGTGTGTGTTGACATCCATGGGTCCTACTTAAAGTTGGCGTAGTCAGAGAAGGCATCGATGTACTCCTGGACCACCTTGTAGCAAAACTCGTACTGCTCCTGAGGGACGGCAAGACATGAACGTCACATGACCATCAGCTGCCTTCTTCTGAGTACGACGGCCGTACGACGATGACACACAAACCACGAGCTCACCAGTGTCTGCACCATGTGGGGTCTCTGCAGCCGGAGGCTCTTCACTGTCTGGAAAACATCCAGGATCCCTTCAGCCTTCACCCGCTCCAGAACCGTACTCAAAGCACAGAAGGTTCCTGTCCGACCGGCACCAGCACTGGGACGGACACACACACACACACACACACACACACACACACACACACACACACACACACACACACACACACACACACACACACACACACACACACACACACACAGCTTGTTAGCACTGACTAAAGAAAGTCAACTACTTGATCATTTAACAGGTGTATAGATATGTGTGTGTGTGTGTGTGTGTGTGTGTGTGTGTGTGTGTGTGTGTGTGTGTGTGTGTGTGTGAGAGTGTGTCACCTGCAGTGCACAGTGATTGGATGGTTCCCGGACTGCTGCTGCTGTTTCTGAACGGCAGCGATGATGTTGATCATTCCTTTCCCGTCGCTGGGGATCCCCACTTCAGGCCAACCATGGAAATGGAACTGACGCATAGCTCGAGCTTTGTTCTCCTGAGAAGGATGGGCACAACGAAAAACACACACTCACACCCAGACACACACAGACACACAAACAGACAGACACACACACACAGACACACACACACACACACTAAGTGAAATAAAGACAAAAAGCTAATGGCAGACTAGGAGGGTTTGTTGTGTGTCTGTGTTCCGTCTGTCCCATCTTACCCTGTTGTTCATGACCAGGAGGTCACGCACAGTGTAGCTCTCACACTCGTCCTCCCTCTTGATCTCAATGGAGATGTCCCCGTGGACCACTGCTCCGTCACTGGGCCAGTACTGGGCACACTTCTCCTGCATGGGGCCGTGGAGAACATCAGTCTACGTCAGACCAGAGACTCCAGGTGTCCTCATGGGACTCATGGGACTTGGAAATGACAGTGGTTTACCTCACGTAAACCACTGTCATTTCCATGGCCACGGGTGCACTGTGCCGTAAAGTGGACAGCACAGCTCAACTCTTCTTGTCTGCGAATGTCTGGAGGTAAATATGACTTTTTGTGATGTAGCTGACAAGCAGCAGACATGTTTGTTGTGTGTGTGCACGTCACACGTGAAAAGGGGTTGTAACCATTGTAACAGATCAAGTCAGGTGGGAAATGCACCAAATAACGCAAAATGCGGAAGCAAACAGGAAACCTCCTGATCCTCCAAACCTCCAGGAAGCGTCCTACATGAATTGAACAGCAGCATCACCTGGAGCAGACATGTGAGGAAGGTTCTGTGATGGTCCACACCTACCTGCCCTCTCTCCTCCAGCTCAGTAAGCATAACGATGGAGCAGCTCCTCCACTCCCAGATCATCCTCCAGAAGTCTTCAATGGTGTGCTGCAGGGGGCCCTGGCTGGCCATGTACGAGTCCTTCTGCCGGTAGCCCTGGACCACGGGGGATCCGCACGGAGTGGAGATGGACAGATTGAAACGGATGGAGGAGGGAGATGTGAGGCTCTGGGGCCTCCATCGCCTGATGGCATTCATAAAGTGAAACCAAGCTGCTGCACTCACGTCGATGAACGAGGCGTTGACGTAGTCGGTGTTCTCCTCTCCTCGCTTCACTGGAATGATCACTCTGTTGAACTCGTCTGTCAGGAGCAACGAAAAAAAACACACGGCTACATGAGTGTTAACGTCTATGTGGGCGTTCATATGAGTGTTCGTACAGTACGTCCACGTGAGTGTTCATTCGTGAACATTCACACGTCTATGTCAAAGGTCTAAGGTCAAAGGTCGTTGTGAAGTCTGGCATGAACCCTCTCCTGGCTCCACCTCCATCTAGAGGCAGCAGTTGTCTTCTTCTTCTCCTCAGCCTCCTTTATTTCCACACACACTGTGCTGCTCTGTTCACACTGAGTCTGATTACATCATTGCTGCGTGTGTAACTCACATGGAATGATCTGGAGGACTCGGTTCTTTTTCATGTTGGCGGGCAGGTTGCCGGTTCTCATTTTGTCGTTCTGGATCTTGATTGACGTCAGTTTCTACGTCATGAAGTCATAACAACGTTAGATCAGAGACGTAAGCTGCAGGTTGTTGGAGCAACAGCCCAACCCACCTTGAACTCCGCCTCCAGCCCACTGCAGCCCACTCCAGGTGAGGGCGCATACAGTTTGGCCAGGTGGGACTCCAGTGAGGTCACCTCCAGCTCTGTGTCACCGTACAGGTAGTGTTCTAACAACGCCTGGAAGATGAACACGTACTGCATCTGGGGGTGGGGTGGGAAGGGGGTGTTAGACTCACAAATGTCACATGTGTTACTCAGTGTTCAGTTAATATATTGACCAGACATGTTGAGCAGCAGCTACGCTAATGCTAAGGTTAGCAGGCAATCGTTAGCATCCTTGTGGAGACGACCTGGCAGGTTTGTCCAGTATCTTATCACTATGTAGCATCGTTTCCTGACAGCGGCGTGACGGATGTTTGAAGAGAATGAATGTGTACATGAAGGACTTACATCTGTCTGGACCATCTGACAGCGCTGGGCTCTGATCCTGGTGACGAAGCCAAACACGTCCACCTTCCTCTCCGCATTCATCATATCCAACATGGCGTCAATGACAATGAAAGTACCTGTTCTCCCCACTCCAGCACTGCAGGCCACAGAGAGGTCACACATACACTCCCGCTCACACACGCTCACACACGCTCACACACAGAGGTAGATACCTGCAGTGGACCACAATGGGTCCTGCATATTGGGGGTTGCAGGTCTTGACCTTCTTGAGGAACTTCAGCATCCCGATGGGGGTGAAGGGAACCCCGAAGTCTGGCCAGCTGGTGAAGTGGAACTGGGTGACGAGTCTCTGAGGCTTCTTTCCAGAAACATCTCCGACCTGAGACAGAGTCACAAACAGCCACCGCAGGCAGAGCGACTTTTATCTGTTTGACATCTAACTCCAACCCCTCACCCATCTAACGCCAACCCCTCACCCATCTAACCCCAACCCCTCACCCATCTAACCCCAATACCTCACTCATCTAACCCCAAACCTTGACCCATCTAACCCCAAACCCTCACCCATCTAACCCCAACCCTTGACTCATCTGACCCTTGACCCATCTGACCCTAACCCTGACCACAAACCTTGACCCATCTAACCCTAACCTTTGACTCATCTGACCCCTGACCCATCTCTTTCTGGAGACGTTTTAGTGTGGAAGGAAATTGTTTTTAAAACAATTCCACTTCCGTCTATTTCCTGGTCAAAATCCATCCCTACTTACAGACCACAGAATAACATTGGCTTGAGGATGCAGCACAGACAAAGTTCTACCTGTTGGATGCAGAATTTGCGGATGGTGTAGTCCACTAGCACCATCATGTCCTCCACAGAAACCCGGATGTTTCCGTATGTCCAGCAGCCCTGGTCCGGCCAGTACTGAGCACACTTACACTGAAACAAATACACAGACACAGATTCACTTTGGGGGAACAGGTTGATGAGCTACTTGAGCTGCAGCTGTGATGAAGCTGTATGACAGAGAGATTTGTAGGTTGTTTGATTTCAGACACAGTTTGATGTTAGGGAGCATGTTCTATCACATTAAACACTTACCTCCTTCCTCTCCTTCAGATTGGTCACCATGACGATGGTGGCTGTGTTCTGCTCCCAGATCATCCGCCAAAAGTCATTCACTGTTTCCTCCTTTGGCCCTGTGATATGGGGAGAGTGAAGCTGATTTCATGCACTAGGCTAATGAGCCTCGTCAATTCAGGCCACGCCCACAAGAAGACGAAGAAGACAAGTTCAGGTAAAGCCGTAAAAGTTCTTTGTTTCATCACCAGGTAGCGTTCTGGGGCAAATACTATTATTCTGAACATTCTTTCCTCAAGCAATGATGTCATAGCCCCACCTCTCCCCTAACGTGCATGTGCTAACCCCACCCACAGCAACAATAGCAGCTCAGAGTTGTGCTCAGAAGCTGCTGGCGTGATGTGTCTGTTCATCCCCACACGCTCTGTGTATTCTTCTCCGTTTGTCTCTCTCTGACAGCGTTACAGCACCACTCACAAGCCTGGAGGACAACCTGAGACAATTCCGTTTTTCCAGAAAACGTTAATGAATAGAAATCGATCTGTTCCGTCTCCGTTTGGACGTGGCCTCAATTCCAGTGCCAGTTGATCCTTGTTACCTTGAGCTGCAATAAACTTGTTCTTCTCCTGGTAACCCTGCAGACAACAACACACAGTGTGACACGTTACACATATTCGAACCTGACCCGTGAGCGGTGACACATGGTTTGACTCACATTAATAAAGGAGGCATTGATGAAGTCAGAGTCAGGGACTCCCTCCAGAGATGACAAATGAACCCTGGAGTGATCATCTGTGCACACAGAGGGAATTTAAGTCACAGTCGGATGATGACTCAACAAATCACTGCGTCAACTGTCTGTGTCACACTGCTCTGACGAGCTGTGTTCACCCTGAGTTTGAGTGTCACTCACACGGCAGGATGTTGACGTATCTGTTCTTTTCTTTATTCTCTTCCTTGGAGGCGGCGTCACACGAGGCCTGGATGGGGCAGACTGGCAGAGCCTGAACGCAAAAAGAACACATTTCAGAAGACGGAATATTATGAATTTACAATTACAATTGTGCACTTTTGTTATCTAAGCAGCAGGGCTCCTAGTGCCATCTACCTTACCTGTATGTATGGTGTCTTGCATGATAGATAAGAATATATTTTTTAAATTTATGCAAAATACTGCATGTTTACCATTTATTTTTATTGTCCTTTTTGACTTTGCTGAAGTAAATTTCTTCACTGTAGGACAATAAAGGTTGGTCTTATCTTGTGTGTCTTGTAGAAGTGTCCTATAATCCCATGGGGGTGGGCCAGAGGTGGCATAATAAAACTATTTATTCATTCATACAATGAGATCATCTGTGTGGGCCCCTGGTCCCTGGCCCTGACTGAAAGCACGGACCCTATTCCCTCAGACGTCAGTTGGGGTTCGGTCTGTATCTGAAGGATTTCAGCTGATGAAACAGCCGCTGTGCTTCTGCATTCTGTCAGAGAACCACAGAAGAACTCTGACGGTATGAGAGGTGTGACTGTTTCCTACATTAAACTCTTCCCTGAAGAGCTTGTTGTCATCAGCCATGCGACGATTCATTTCCTCCTCAAGCTTGTCAACAGGGAGGGGTGGGTACTTCCTGTTTGTGCTGGGTGATCGGGCCAATAGCGGCACGCTCTGGAGTTCTGTAGCAGCGGCAGGAAGGGAAGAGGCAAGAGCGAGGAGAGGAGGGAGAGAGGGGGAGACAGGGAGACACAAACAGGAGACGGTGACAATCCGACTTCATGGGACTTCTTCAGATGTCCAACAGAGGGCGATGTGAGCCAACAGATGGTGATGGCTGGGAGGTCAATAACAACAGCTTCCTGTCACGATCAGACAGCAACCTGATTGATCAGTGCTGATCACAGGGAGTCAGGTCAGCTGGTGGGACACGAGCCCACACACACACGCACACACACTGCACGCATGCTGACACACACACACACATCTATTGCACGCACATTCACATTAAGTGGTTACCTGTGTCATCTGACCTCCCATTAGTCAGTCTGAAGGAGTTGGAATGGCTTCCTGCCTGCTTGTACTTTTTAAACCTGCCGCTCAATAAAGACGACGGAGTCATTGCTATGGTAACAACATCTTAGACGTTCACCATATTCTGCAGATCCAACCGTTCCACTCACCTGAGCATGTAGAGGATGATGATGATGAAGATGATGACCAGCAGGGACGACAGCGCCACCATGACGGCGATGATGGGCATGTCATCAGACTGGCTGTCATCTTTGTCAGAGACAGAGAGCAGAGACAGGTGACACACTTCAAGAGCTGCAGCAGCAGCTTCAAAGCCCCCGAGCTTTGAATCACAGAGGTACAATGACCAGAGAAGAACTAAAACCAGAGTCAATACTGGAGAAATAGATGCTAGACTGACTAAAGAAGCTAACTCGCTAGCTAACTTAGCTAATGTTACTTGTCGGCTAAATCCCTCTTCACCAATGTTCCTTGTTTTCATTCTATGACGTTGACCCTATATATGACCTTACTGGTCGTGAACCATCCACCTCCACACCCAGGAAACGGAAGACCCAGAGGAGACTCAGTCCTCCAGTCCTGTCCAGTGTTGACGGATCATTTTCACCACTGAGGTTAGAGTCTATATATTCTATCTATTTGTATTCACACAGGTCTCATAGACGACCATGAACATACTGTGTTTGTCAAATCATCACACAATCAGAGAGAATGAATGAGACTAGTGATGGTGTCTGTTCTAGATCTGTCTCTGATTGAATGATATCAGTCTAGTGATGGTGTCTGTTCTAGATCTGTCTCTGATTGAATGATATCAGACTCTAATTGTCTCTAATTGATCATGGATAGCAGAGATAATGTTTAAGTTTCTTATGAACATCTTAATTTAGATCTTAAGACGTTACTTCACATTGGAGAATCTGGCCCTAGGTTGGAAAAGACACACACACACACACACACACACAGACGCAGACACTCACCATGTGGACTCGTGTCTGACGTGAACTCCCAGCCCAGTTCTGTGGTGGTCTCCATCTGGTCCTCATCTTCAGCATACGTTTCTGGAGTTGGTGTGTTGGGGACAGGAGCTGTTGTGCCGTTCTCGCCTCCGCTGGTGGTAGGAGGAGGAGTGGGCGGGATCTCTGGGCCGGGGACTGCTCGGGGGCCATCGGTTGGAGCTGGAGAAGGGGCTGGAGGCGACCTCACTGTGCCGTTCGGACCTGGAGCCAGCTCGTCATCGTCAGGAGCTGGAGGTGCGTCTGTTGTTGTGATGGCTCTGAGAGTGTGTGTGGTGGTGGGTGGGCCCGTGGGAGCGTGTGTGTGCACGTTGGTGATGTTGAAGAAAGGTTCGGTGACATTCACAGAGATGTTTGGAGGACCTGGAAACAAGACTTCCATCAGTCAAAGCACGGTGCTCTGTGTTTACAGTGATTACACTGTGTGACATCACTCTCTACGCGTGTTCAAGTGTAACACAACACTCCACGTGTGACATCACTGTCGACGTGTTTTCATGTGTGACATCACTGTCCACGTGTCTTCATGTGTGACATCGCTCAAGTGTAGCACACAAGTACACGACACACAGCATCAGTCTAAGGACCTTGGCAATGATTCACCACCGGGAGCTGATCGTCTGACATGACTGAAAAGGCTCTCACCTGTGGCGGGGGGGACGTGGTCCTGGGCGGAGGCGGCGACGGCCAGACTGAGCAGCAGCAGGGGACACACACCCATTCTGCCCTATGTCCAACACACACGGTGAGCCAGAGCGGAACAAACTCATCAACAGACTCATCACAGACAGAGAAACATTCCTTTACCTGAATAAGCGGCCTCGGCATCAACCACTCATTCGCACGACGTGTTTCTAGAACAAAGACAGATGACAAACGTTCTCAGTCACATTCACCGGTGGAGTGGTGCAGTGTGCGATGCTGCTGAATGACATGGTGAATGAAATGAATGAGTGGAGTGTTGAATCTGAGAAGCAGCAGAGGCCATGTGACCTCTGTTCTCAAAGACCCCGCACACACACATCTGTAAACATGAGCATCAGTGCATGCACTCACATCATGAATCTTTACAAGCACTTTTAACGCCCATAGGAGCACAACCAGGAAACAATCAGACAAGGAGCAGAGGTAGTTTGGTTCATCTTCCAGTCGGACCAAGGAACAATGACTGATACAATAACACCAAGAAGAACTCTACCCGCGCTTTACAAAACACAACTTATAAGACAACACACCAACTGCCCAGAGATGTGACCTGTTACAGGCAGAGTTGAAAGGATTTAAACTGGGCAGATGTTTCCAGAAGCCCTACGTAGAACAAGGAAATAGTACAATAGTACAATGTCCTAAGTATGATGAGAGTAAAGAACGTGGAGCAGAAAGTGTCTGTACGGGGACACTGGTGTGGGACAAAGACGGACGGAGGAGCCGCCGTCCTTCTGTCCAATCCCTGAGGTCTCCCTGACTGAGCTGTGATAATCTCAGGTCTAATCCAGTGGCTTTGACCCCGGACTGATCCAGCCCATCTGCTCTGCTGAAATGGATACAATGCCACGACACAGCCGAGCCAGGCGCGCCTCTGTTACCACGGGAAAACTGCCACTGTAAACCTGGGATTAATGCAGCAGAGGAGAAACTGGGAGGTAAACGCATTAGTAGCATCAGCTGCCAATCTCCTGGGGTTTGTGAAGCCAACTCGGTGGCACAGCTCGGTCAGCTTTGACATGAGGGGCGAGCTGTGGGGTCAATGCCATCTGCAGCCTCCCACAAAAACGAACATGGATTTACATTGTGAAGAGATCCATATCGGTGAGCCAAGATTCCTCCCTGAGGTGTCTAACACTCTGTTACGATTAGTTACGATTATCGTATTTATTTTAAAGACCTATTTTGAGCTAGACCACATCCAACATCACACCCTACATCCCACCCTAGGCCATATCCTACATCACACCATAGGCCACAATCAACATCACACCCTACATCCCACCCTAGGCCACATCCAACATCACACCCTACATCCCACCCTAGGCCACATCCAACATCACACCCTACATCCCACCCTAGGCACATCCTACATCCCACCCTACATCACACCCTACATCCCACCCTAGGCCACATCCAACATCACACCCTACATCCCACCCTAGGCCACATCCTACATCACCCCCTACATCCCACCCTAGGCCACATCCAACATCACACCCTACATCCCACCCTAGGCAACATCCTACATCCCACCCTACATCACCCCCTACATCCCACCCTAGGCCACATCCTACATTACACCCTAGGCCACATCCAACATCACACCCTACATCCCACCCTAGGCCACATCCTACATCACACCCTACATCACACCCTACATCACACCCTAGGCCACATCCAACATCACACCCTACATCCCACCCTAGGCCACATCCAACATCACACCCTACATCCCACCCTAGGCCACATCCTACATCACACCCTACATCCCACCCTAGGCCACATCCTACATCACACCCTACATCCCACCCTAGGCCACATCCTACATCACTCCCTAGGCCCCATCCCACATCACACCCTACATCACATCCCACATCCCACCCTACGTCACACCCTGCGTCCCCCGCTGCGTCACACCCTGCGCCACACCCTAGGTCGTAGACAACGCATTGATGCAGACCGTGGTCCAATTCCCTGTGCATACACCAGAGAATGAGTTTGTTCTCTTGAGAAGCAGCAGCAGCAGTAGTGTGTGTGTCACGTCCGTGTTAGAGTGGATATCTTTTATTGAGGAGGAGTTGGGTGAGTGCTTCTATTTGTGCTGGTGTAGGTAAGGAGCTGTCAGATCTTCATCTGCTGAACTTCACCCCGAGATAATGGAGGGTGTAGAAGACAAGTCTCGACTGATATTGATGGCGGTAGACCTCCTCCTGCCACCACCACAGACCTCCTCGTGACCCCCTCCTGCCACCACCACAGACCTCCTCTTGACCCCCTCCTGCCACCACCACAGAGCTCCTCTTGACCCCCTCCTGCCACCACAGACCTCCATGTTACTCTGAATTCATCATTGACAGTTTTCCGCGAAGCTGGACCGGTCTTAAAACATCATTTTACCAGGAACATTCAT
Organism: Aeoliscus strigatus; assembly: GCA_901007665.1. NCBI lineage: Eukaryota > Metazoa > Chordata > Actinopteri > Syngnathiformes > Centriscidae > Aeoliscus > Aeoliscus strigatus. The sequence continues at coordinate 37,542 of CAAKHB010002397.1, forward strand.
CTCATCACGTTTTATTGAAAGTCAACATATTGGTGTAATCTTGTTTTGTGGTAAAGCGTCGGTACGTACCTGACTGACTTGACCCTGCAGTTTTCATCCAGTGTGTTTTCTTTCATCTGCTTTGTGTAGTTTCATCACGCGATTCCCTGCAGGACAAACACATACGTAGACATCCATTAGTAACTGGAGACAACAGACAGGCATCTGTCTTCGTCTCTCTAGGCTTCTACTTTAAGACAGCTCCTTGGAGCAGCAGCGGCCCCTGGGACCAGCTGCCACACAGCCCCATCAGAAGCTGCTGTCTCACTGCTGTGGTAACATCACTGACAATACATGGGGACAGTACGTGTCTGTCTGCTGAGAACTCAGATGATTCCTGGAGAGTGAGGCCACGCAGGACAATGAGTTAACTCAGACACAACCGAGGGGATGAGGGGAGGGAGGAAGAGGAAGAGAGGAGGATGGGAGGGGAGGAGAAGAGCTGTCCTACCTACTGGTCCCTACTGACTGAATCCTGAGTGTGTCTGCAGCAGAAGGTTAATAACTAGGATTCAGGAGAACATCTGACTCAATGACACCAGCGTCAGGATGGAACGTTCCATCCCTGCAGTGTGGTGTGTACCAGCAGTAGAAGCATGTCCACTGCCTTTGTGAGAAGCCTCCTAGACTTCCACAGAAGACAGCTGGAAAACACGCTGACCTTAAACCTACAACCCTATTGTCATCTCTCAGTCAGGAACCAGCTGCAGAGAGGATGGAGCATCAACAAATCATAAAAAATGGTTATAACATGACATGATGGGAAAGGAGGTTTCAATTTGGCTGGCGATCTCCCAGAGAGCTGCAAACAGACATTGTCTCCTGTCTCTTCTTCTGTGGACAAAGACAAACGTGAGATAGATAACCCTATTTTCATGGTTTTACACTTCAGTGACCAGCCAGTTCTATGGACTTATTATACGATTCCTTTGAATAAAGTTTGTTTATTGAAAATCCATACTTATTCCATCTATCTTATTTACCAGTTCCTTTCTGTCCTGTGGTGTTTCCTCAGCTTCCTGTTTTTTGGATGAGAAGTGGTGTAAATAAAAATGGATGGATGGACTGATGTATCAGCGACAATGCTCACTGCTACTTGATGCTGATGACACTCGTCTGACGATCGTTTTCTGACGAGCGTCAAACAACGTCATTGTCAACTCGTTGGTCATGTGCAGAACACATGAACTGTTTGAAACGGGCGGAGGAGACTGACACTTTTCAAGAAAGGTCTGTTTGTAATATGTGCAGATAATACTGTGACACACACAACACCCCTCACCGTGTGTGTGTGTGGACAGAACGCAGTCAGAGTATGTCAGACAGGAACGCATGGCTGCACTGCTCCAATCAAACATCCGGAAGTCCTTTGTAAATGAATGTCTTCTCTGCTCCTTCATGTGACTTCTGTTTAACAATCACAGCTGCTGTGAATTCACCAAATTAACCTCACAGGTGACTCCACCAGCCAGCGCAACGACTCTCTCTCTCCTTCCCTGTCAGAGTTACCATAGCAACCACACTGGCCATGCTAAGTCGCCGGCCGTCTGTGTCGATGAGCAGGACTGTGGACTAACGACAGACATGGCGAAGAAGAACAACGTCCAGAACCATCAGCCAACAACCATATTATAAAAATATTATTTCCAAATCTTCATATGCACCACAGCATTTCGAATGCTTTACTTCTAGTGTTCAAGAAGAACATATATGTTGGTGGTATATGTTGAAACCTGCATGAAGACAGACTATGTTTCTTCAAATAATGTGTGCAAATCACATGAATCATATTTTAGCAAAGGTGTACAGCCCTCCTGGATAGTTGTCAGGGTGACACAAGGCTTCTCCTGCCCTTTTTTCAATAACTGGGGCTTCTGACAACGAGACCAAACCTACCCATCACGTCTTCAAGTGGACCAGCAGGTCCAGCTCCCTACGACTGCTGTCTGAACGGTTGTGATCGGGTCATCAGCGGAATCGTCCAAATGTGGCGAGCGAGTGAACTGAACGCTCCACACGGACGTGGTGGTCGCATGCTGCTGGACGAGTTCTGACGGGTCCGTACGCTTCCATACACAGTGTATTAATACTGTTCCTGTGTCTTCGGAGTGAGACAGAGCGCAGGGAGAGAGGAGGAGGGAGAAGGGGTAGCAGGAATACTGTGGAAGCTTTCTTCACTAGAGGCTGACGTTGAGGACTCCAGCTTTGAAACAAACCACAGATTGCATGTCCACCGTGCCACATACAACAGCCTCAACCCTCTGGACTTCCTCTGAGGGACACTCCTCCTGCTGCTGCTGTGGTTTGTGTTCCCGTTGGCTCCATTCATCAAGTGGCAAAGACCAGGAGAGGAAAAAAAGGCTCAAGACAGACCCATGGTAAGGCCAGGGCTGACCGCTGGCTGTCATTCAGCCTGTGATGAGGCGTGCAGATCAACCAGCGGGTTTGAGTTTGAGTGTTTGTGATTCATTGTTGGTTCTGTCGGGGGATGCCAGGGCCTCTGGAGCTTTCCCACACACAGAGCGGATATGCAGGCACAGACTGCGGCTTCCCCACACCGGCCACAGCGCATGGGGCTGAGCGGCCACACTGCCATCACTTCACGTCACAGACATGCACATCCAACGTTTGTTCACCGCCGGCATATTTTGGATCAGGACTGAGGATTCTACCAATTATTTCATCCATTCATCACATAAAAACACCTTTTCTTAAGTGAAGCACAATCTATCTATAATGAATGTAGAATCACATGTGTGTTCACTTCACTGCAGAGGTCAAAGGTCAGTGGATGTCAGTCATAAACAGCCAAGCAGCAGCAGTCAATGAAGTGTCTAACTGCTGATCACACACACATTAACACGTCCCACGTGTGCTAGCATGAACATTAGCGTGTTGGCTGTGGACCTTACTGGACGTACAGACTAGCTGCTTTTAAGGATTTAAGGAAGCTGTTTCTTAGTTGGAACCAATTTCCCTCTGAAATAAATGAATATTTCTGATTCATCCGAGTCCGTACCTGCAGTGTGTTCCAACCTACGCGCTGCCTTCGCCGCTGTGATTGGACCATTTTTGTCATGTGACTTTCAGTCATTCAAACTACTCCTTTTGTCACCTGAAGAGAATTCAAAGGCACATGGAATTAAAACATAGAGAGTGGCACTTCTGCGTTTGCAGAGAAAGTACAATGTCCTGAAGGTGATTGGAGGAACGCAGCATGCTGCAGTGTAGGTAACAAGATCTGCTCAACTTCAGTCACTAACACTTGAAGGAAACACAGGAAAGCACGGAGAACCGGAAAAACCTTTAACTCTGAAGAGGACATCACCGGTGAGTTCACAGAAGATGAGTTCATGAGTTCATCGATCTGTTCTACATCACTTGAAAGAGCAACGCGTTCAGCTGATCCTCTGAGGGAAGCTGACTCCATAGCCACCAACAAACCATGGCTGAAAAATGTTACGATTTCTAACGTGTGAGGAATTGCAAAGGTTTCACAATGAATGTACTGTATGCTAGGGCTGGGCTTTATGGACCAAAAGTCTTATCTCGATATATTTAGGCTTAATGGTGATATACAATATATATATCAATATTTTTCCGCAAAGTGAGAGCACATGTCCAGTCAACGTCAAACCCAAGTAGTTTTACTGAAACAATCAAAATAATATATGTAATAGCCCCAATCTGATAAATCAATTTGAACATTTTTGCAACTTGTCTTTCCACTGGTGATAGAACCTGGTACCTGGTAATTCCACCTTTAGTTCCAGGTTCCTAGCGAGTGGTAGTAAACATGACGTTGCAGAGTAAAAGGCCTCTGATTGGTCCCTACACACAGAGGGCCATCCCAAGCGCTACTTTAGACACAGGAGTCTACAGCCTCTCTGCTTTCGCTCATTCTCTGACAAAAATCCACAAACTTCACCATCTCCTCCATGTTCTACATTGTTTGTGTGTATGTGTCGAGGTAAAAACCCCGTCCTGACAGTCTTCTATGACCATGAAGAGAAGTGGGGGTGAGGGCAGCAGCAGAGCAGAAAGCTCCTCAGCAGCTGACTGGAGCAGATCACAGCGCAAATTAGAACTACAGTCAATACACACGATTTAGTCCAATTCCATATCTCGTTTAAAAAATATATCGATATATTAAAAATATTGCTACATCACCCAGCCCTACTGTATACTATATACCAGTCTGGTCTCAGAATAAACCATGTCAGCTCACAGGTAGAAACACGCAGCGCAGACTGAAAACACCCAGCAGCAGCACCCTGGAACCAGTTTCACAAGACAGCCGGAGATTCAGAGATCCACACGTCCAAACTTCAGCAGCATTTCAACGCCACTCTGTTGTTCTGTCGCAGAAAGTAGGGCGATCATGGAGCGTGAAGTGTGAGGAGCTGAATATGTTTTCAGGACCTGGGACAGAAATAACAGCGCTCTTCTTTAAATAGGTTTGGGAGGATACAGACAGAAGGAGCTGGATCAGCGCTGATGTTCACCAGCTCTGGCTGGAAGCTGGACGAGTCCAGGCCTGACTAACGCAGGTTCGTCAGCACACCCCAGGGGGCGCCGCCGGCGCATCTGGAGCTTCAACAAGATATGATGGTGATGTGTGCATCTGTCAACGTTGTTCTTCGTGGTTACACACACAACTGGAACAAGAGCCGACTGTTTGCGAGTAGAACGCAAACAACCTCAGTTTTCACCTGGAAATGACGTCAGTCGAATAACGACTAAGAAGCAGAGAAATCTTTGTGGGGGATATGTTCATAAAATTGTATGTTTCACTTTTATATTTATTCTGTATTTGACTTTTTTATTTAGTCATTTTGTTTTGTTTTCCACTTTCTCTATTCTTGGTCTTACAAGAATACAGACACAAAGGCACAAGCACAGACACACGTCCACAGAGAGACAGACACAGGCAGACACACAGAAACACAAACACACACTCTCTCTCTCACTCTCTCACACACCTCCAATTGTCTCCAGTTCACAAAGAGGCTCAGCAACTTTCCCCAAACACACTTCGGTCCGGTCCGGCTACCTACCGCTCCGGTACCATCCAGGCTAACTACTGGGGGTAATCGGCTGCTGGCGGGTGCCTCTGGAGCAGTAACAAGTGATTCGACTTAACTAGACGAAAACTCACCAGTCTCCCGGAGGAACCCGGAGGAACCAGAGGAGGGGGCTGGGGGGCACAGCCGGGGACTCTCCACGTTGTTCTCCCGCCCCTGCCTCGTCTCCCCTGCAACCGTCAGCGGGGTGTGGGTGGTGGAGGTGGGTGGGGGACCTGGAGCTCAGAGGAAGCTCGGTCCGGGACAAACAAGCAAACACTCCGCTGTCACTTTCCCGGCGTCATCCAGAGCCGCCGTTGCCTCAGACCACCGATCCTACGGTCTCCGCCCGCCTCGAGCCTCCGGAGACAACTTTGTCCGCCAAACAGAACCGTCAATCCACCGTTTGTCCGCTGGATCCGGGCGCGTCGGCTCTCCGCTCTAGTCCGCCATGTTGTGTCTGTGGAAGAACGGGAGGGAGCAGCCCCCTTCCCCCCTCTTTGCGACACCTGCTGGCCGAGCTCGTCTTCACATCGTCACGACTGCTCCGAAAACCGAGGTATGAGGAGATGTGGAGGACTTCCACCAGAGGAGCTGACGTCAGTGTGTTAGCTCTCTGTGATTTTCATGACAGGTGGGTTTTCTGTTTTTACTGTGAAGCATCTTTGAGTGTTTGAAAGTAGTAGTAGTGTGAATGACAACATGTATTATTAGTAGTAGTATTAATGAAAATATGGACTAGTAGTGGTATTATTATTAACCCACGTACCACCTTACCAAAGCAGACGTTTCAACTGACGGACACATTTGGACGTTTGTAAACTACTGTTGTGGCTGATGGGTCGTCACGGTGTGAGAGCGCTGACGACTCAGACATCATCACTGTTAATTCACCTGACGCCATCTGTGGACAGGAACACCAAACTCTGCATGCTGGGACAACTTCTCTTGACCTTTATTGTTCATATCTCATAAATAACAGGAATACAACTGAAATGGACAGTTAACACACATGATCTGGTCCGCGTCCAGAGTTCAAACATTCCAGCAGACATGAAAGAATTTAAGAATGTTGACATGGATACCAGACACAAAAAAAACACATGTTGATGTTTGTGACATGGTCCTGTAATGAGCTGGTGACTCATCCAGGGTGTACTCCGCCGTCCATCCGTTGACAGCTGGGATCGGCTCCAGCATGACCCGCGACCCGTAACCGGAGTAATTGGAAGATGATGAATGCATGAATGAATGTTTGTGACGTAAAAGTCGGTGATGTCAACCTGGAGCAGTTGTGTCCATTGGTGGGCTCAAGTTAACAGGAAGTAAACCACAGCTGACACTCAGATGGCCAGGTTGGCAATGACAGCCTGGGTGAACTCGTCGCTTGTGGCATAACCCCCCAAGTCTCCAGTGCGCACCTGTTGCAGACACAAACAGGTGTGTTAGTCTATGCACGGCTGCAGCAACACATTCTGCATCACTTTTAAAACACGTTCACACAGCGTCAGAGCAGGTTTAGTAAAAACCCAGCATTTGTTCTGAAACCGGAAAAATCAGCAGTTTTAAGAATTTTCACGCCAACTGCTTTCTGGAAGCGCTGGTTGTTCTCAGCCATGTTCTTCATCTCCAGTGTTTCCTCAGGAACTGCTGACGTACTGAAGACGAAACACCAGCAGTTTGTCAAGTTAAAGTGGAAATCACCATTTTGAACTTGTCTGTTTCAAGAGTCACATTGACACACACACACGCACAAACACAGTTGTTTTCATCTGATAAATATAAAGAACAAGTATAAAGTAGTGACACAAAGAAGCAGGACCGAGTTAGTGGAACACCGTCTCATTCAACGGCTACATTCATTGTTTATTTACACCAAAAAAAAAAAAATAAAACCTGGAATTCCATGTCAAGTTTTGTAGAGTGAATCTCCTCAGAATGTTTGACTGACAACCTATTTGGGTCATATAGTTACACTGTAAGCGTTACACTGACACTGAGTGTCGATGGTCTGAACAGCTCAGGTCACATTACACCTGGAACATATTGACTTTCAACACTTTCCCAGAGTTCTTCACTGCCTGAGCATTTCATTTCCAAACAGCAACACGTCTGATGTAAGGGTGATGTCATACACTGGAGGAAAGATCAGGTGGACACTGGGGACATGAAACTCAAATGACAGACACAGGAACTGAAGTTGAGTTCAAATAGGTGCGTGTGCACGCGTGTGTGAAAACATCTCAGTAAACAGGTCGGTGACGCAGGTTTTCCACAACAGCACGCACAAAGTCACCAGTGGTCGAGTAACCGCCAAGATCTCGTGTCCGTACCTGGGATGTACGCGTAGACGCACGCACGCACGCACACACGCACGCACGCACACACGCGCGCGCGCACACACACACACACACAGTAACAGTACAGGGAAAAAAGGGAAAGAAAGGAGGAGGGGGAAAAAGGGAGAGGAATGGTGCTTCAGACAATGGGCAGACAAGGTCCACTGTCACATGTTCATCCAACGTTCCTGAAGCTTCTAATATGAAAACAAGCTGCAGTTTGACTTACGAACGTCTGAACAGCTCATCAGCATAGCTGCTGCTAGCATGGGCAACAGGTGCCGCTGCTAGCATGGGCAGCAGGTGCCGCTGCTAGCATGGGCAGCAGGTGCCGCTGCTAGCATGAGCAGCAGGTGCCACGGCTAGCATGAGCAACAGGTGCCGCTGCCGCCCAACACAGTCACTCACCTTTCCCTGTTTGATGACCCTCTTGACGGCGTCGGACACCATGTGAGAGTGATACTCCAGACTGCAACACAACAGAGAAGCACACAGTTGATGAAGCCACATACACACACAGTCATCAGTACCATAGCCTTTCGCACACACACACACACACTTAAGCACTCACTTGAGGTGTCGGAGCATGTTGGCAGCGCTCAGCAGCATGGCCGTGGGGTTGGCGATGTTCCTCCCCACAGCTTGTGCAAAGGGGTGACGAGCACCCTGGACAACACAAAGGCCACAGGTTGGCGATGGACTGGCCCCGACACGGCCTCTGACCCCTGGGACCAGCAGAAACTCACCGTCTCAAACACGGCATACTCAGCACTATAGCTTTCCCCGGGAACGACACCAGCTCCGCCCACAAGCCCGGCTGCCAGGTTATCGATGATGTTCCCGTACAGGTTGGGCATCACCAGCACGTCGAACTGGTACGGATTCTGGACCAGCTGCAGCCACACACACATTCAACGCATCTCCTTCAAACCCAAGAAGGTCACAAACATGTGCAGGCACATGGACAGGGGCGGAGCAATGGAAACATTGCCGAGAGCCGTGGAAGTGGACAGAACAACTTCAGCTCTGACACAACTTAGGACCTCCTCCGCTTGAATGGGGTCGTCATAGCAACAGCTGCATGAAACTGCTGTGACATTGTTTCTAGGCACAGAGATGGAGGACGTGGAGGCGACGGAGAACCGGCTGTGTGGTGCGAGAGGGAAGCTACAAATGTCAGCTCTTTGGTGAGTTTTTGTCAGCTCTCCGGACATCATATGATAGTTTACATGTTAACATCAGAGACGATAGCGTGTGGGACGTCCCTCTCTTTTTGTGACCAGAGGCCAGCGATCTGTCACATGTTCATATCGGCTCAGCCCGATGGAACCTGACAGAGCAGCAAGTTCTATCAGAGATGGAAACGCAAGCCAGCGAGTGGAGTTGTGCTGGAGGTGTGCACGTACCTGCATGCAGCAATTATCGATGATGATGTTCTCGTACTTGATCTTGGGGTACAGTTGTGCCACCTCAGCGCAGCTCTGCAGGAAAAGGCCGTCAGCCAGTTTCCTGGGATTCGACAAAAGATGAGAGAAGTCCACGAGCCGCCGTTCAATCGGTCTGAGGAACCAGAAGAACTCACATTATGTTGGCCTTGTGAACAGCCGTGACCTTGGTGCGACCCTTCTTGGTGGCGTAGTCGAAGGCGAACTTGGCAATGCGCCGGGACTTTTCTCTGGTGATGATCTTCAGACACTCGATGACACCGGTCACACTCTGGAGAGAGAGAGAGGCAGAGCGTGAAGAAGTTTCACGCTCACTCCTCCTCTGGCAACAGCCGTTCACTCGTTCACCTCGTGCTCCAGCGAGCTGTACTCGCCCTCCGTCTGCTCGCGGATGATGACCAGGTCCAGGTTGTTGTGGCGGGTGCTATAGCCCGGCAGGCTGTTCACATGGACCACGTTGGCAAACAGGTCCAGTTTACGTCTGAAGGACAAGGGAGAGCACGGTTTACAAGCGTACACACAGACACAAACGCGCACGCAGACACACGGCAGGTTTTACCTCAGTCTCATCTCATACGACGCCAGCTCCCCTTTGAACTCCATGGGCGTGTGAATCTTTCCTGAACAACCAAATGCAGATGTGAAGTGTGGGTGTGTTTCATGTGACACAGGTACAGAGTTAATGAAGTCAGCAAATCAAATGATGTATAGAACATCAATCAAATCGCATACATTTGAATCGTCCTAATGAAGAATGGACGTTTGGTCCTTTGGACAGACGACGACAGTCACGTACCTTTCATTGCCACTTTGTTGGTCTTCATGGAGGTCAACACTTGGTCCAACTTCTCCTCGCTGGCCATGTTCTGGACTTCACTCAGATGGAACTCCTCAAACTCGACGGGCACGTCTCCTGCCTGAGGACCAGGGCAGAAGTCGACTGTCTCTGACGAGAACTCAATACATGATGATGAGGAGCAAACAGAGATCATGTACCTTGAACACTTCCTTCACAGCAGTCATCAGCTCAGGGCCCACTCCATCCCCGGGAACCATCGTCACCTTAAAGGTTGCATCTGCACGAGTGGGCGGGGCTTCTGGCCCACACAGCGGGGCAGACGCACTCAGTGGTCGAGAGGCCAGGTGCTGCCAGCGGGGGGCGTTCAAGCCCTGAGGACGAGGACCACATGGAGAAAACATACCTTTCTTTCCCGTCTTTATCAGGGTTTCCAAATCCTAGCCCTGACCCTGACCTTGACCCCTGATGCCTAACCCTGACCCTAAGCAGAGAGAGAAGGGAGTTCTCCAAGTGTTTAGCTGCACTTTATCTGCAGAAACAACTTTTATTTGTGGAGTGACTACATTCTCTTGAGGAAATACAAAAGTAAAATCAGTTTATTTTAAAAATTGTGAATAAAATAGTTTACTTCACAGTATTAATCAGCATAGTGTCTGGGAGCCTTCACATTCCAGTTCTTCTCATGAAGCAGCTAAGGACTGTGAATAAATCTTTGGTGTTTCTCTGGGGCAGGTGGAGGATTAGTTTTGTTAGTTTTGTGGCATAATCAATATGAAACAACAGGGTGTAAATATGTCAAAATCCTTGATGATATTTCCCTCATGTACTGAGTACGATTTGTGTTTGAATTCCAGTTTGTATGTAGTGATTTTGTTCCTTTTTTTCACCACACAGTGTGTAGACAACATTGGCAGTTTATTATTGTGAGTTGTAGTAGTAGTACTATTGATAACAATACTACTACTACCAATAATAATAATAATAATAATAATAATATATTCTATTTATAATGCTGTTTTCGTAGAAAGATCTCAGGAAGTTCTACATATTAAAACAAAGAAAAAAGGGGAAAACACACACACATATAAGGCATGAACACCAGCTTTTTGGCATCTGAGAGAGTGGGGCAGAGTTTAGTCATAATTTGGAGGTGGTAGGAGGAGGTCTGGCAGTGGTGGCTGATGTGGGATTCAAAGCTTCATATTTTTTCATATTCATCATTTCTTGATTCATATCACTAACTGTCACAGACATGTTCTAATATGTTATTCTAGATCCACGATGGTAGAAACATGTTAAATATGTCAACACAAGGTGTTTAAACAGTTAAACCAAGAAGTATCATCTAAGGTGAAACTAGATGAATGCTGATATTATCTGTTTTATCTTTAGTTATTAATTCATCTGAATGATCATCAGCTCCAGATTGAAGACAACATCTCCAGAGGAAAAGAGATGTGAGCAGTCACTGATGTCTTCAGTCCAGTGACGTCAGAGAGAAGACACGGGAAGTCACTGTCCGACCGCTTGGTGTCATCGCGAGAAGTCAACAGTTGCTAGCTAACTAGCTATTTCACCTTAACGGCCGTGGGTTGCTTTTTCCTCCAGACACACATTCATATAGAAACCACTCCAACTGGAGCCTCCTCCCAAAGAGTCAAAGAAGGCGGTGAGCAACCAGATGTCCCTGTCCTCTGTCTCTGTCCGTCCTCAGTGAATCAGCCTGACACGTTGGACACACATACCGATTTCATATCGCCTCCACGCACCTGCCTGTACTTCTGAGTTAAATCTTCCACAGACTCACCTTGACCAATGTTACCAGGTTTCTTCTCAACGCGGCCGCCATCTCTCCACTGACAACCAGCGGAACTTCTTCTTCTTCGGCCACGGCAGCTCTCAGAGCGGCAGTCACACGTCGACACCGCCACTCAGTGGACTAAGTGAGAAGTGACACCACCGCTACAGACCAGACGGTTGATGATGCTACAAACGTGGTTTACATCAGGACCTCTTGGATTTCTAATACAAATCACACAGCCAGGCTGGTGGAGAAGATGCTGCAGTGTGAATGGCAATAAAAGCTTGTTTCTAGTTAAGTGAAGCTGCAGATGGACAAATGATTACAACAGGAAAATGTGTTTTTATTCATTTTATATTTGTATTCTTTGTTCACTGTCTGCATCTGAACACTAAGGCAAATTCTATGTGTATATGCACCAGGCAGTAAAACCAGATACCACAGAATCATGGATAGAATATAGTACCATTAATTAATAATTCCTCTTATTCAAAGCATCACCACCTTGAAGCAAAGAAAAATATCTGTACATTTCTGTATCATAATGTTCCAATCTGTGTGAATGCTTGTTTTTGTTCAGACTTAAATGAGTGAGGAGGCCCAGACCTAAGCGGGCCGCTGGCCAGAGCACAAAGGTATTCATTTGGTCACAGGTTCCTGTGAGCCCCCAAAATGTTGGCTGGTGTCATCTTTGTGTTTAGGATGCACATTCTCAGACTGCACATTTGCATATTTCAAACTTAATTTCAACATTATTTTAACAAGGCTCCATCCCATCAGTCAGCGGAGTCAGTGCTGTTCACAGCACAGTAACGTCTGTTGGAAGATAGGGGGACTTAATAATAATAAATGACTGGTCATGAATCAGCAGAATCAGAGGGAAACTGAAACAGATTGATGAGGGTCCAGTTATTCAGCTGGCGCCGTTGTCTTTGGGGGCCAGGGCTGTAATTTATTAGGAGAGAATTCACTCCAATTCTCAATTTTCTGAGAAAAAGGCAAATGTTACGCCCACTCTGTCTATAAGTACCACTAGGTGTCGCTGCCCTACCAGGCGCAGGCATTTATGTTTACACCGCGGTGGCGGCTGCAGAATGTGTTTTTGTTGATGGACGAATTTACTTCGTATTCACTGTGGCTGTTGAAAATACATTGTGTGGAGCACAGATGAGACGAACCTTAGACTCTTCAATAACTCAGACAAGTCACACGGTGAGCGGCCAGGCGCGTCAGCTATGTTTTTCCTGGGAGTCAAAGCACCAGTAGCTCGATATGTCCATGCGAGTTCCTACATTCAGTCAAGAACCATGTGCCTTTCCGGGGTCAAAGAAACACCCCATCCAGGTAAGAGGACCCATATAAATACCTGTGCCTGATACGGCAGCGACACCTAGTGGTACTTACAGACAGAGTGGGCATAACATTTGCCTTTCTCTCATAAATATGACTCCTACATATACCAATGCGATCATTACAGTTAAAAGAAATCATTTCAAATAAAATATAAAATGAAATTAGCACCAACCCCATAACCAGTAATGTTTAATTGAAACGATGAAAAGCTATAATTGTGTTTTTATTTACACATGGAAACAGTGGACTCAGCAACCAGGAGAGTCTTTTAAAGAAATCCCTGGCTGTGAAAGCCTACTCGCCAATAAATAGACGAGTTACGATTGCAACTGCGGTTCTATGAGTCCTTTGGATAAGATTGTGGCTCAGATTGTGACGTAGCAGCCCGCAAGGTGTCTTCCAGGGCTGTCTGCGCCCAAATTGCGGACGCTGAGTTTACCATATATGGGCAAAGAGAGGCCCGAGGAGAGTGACCTGCTTCCGGGTTTGGGACCAGGACTGTTGCTGCTCAGCCGGAGCGTCACCGCCTCATCCATTCACAAGAGTTTGATAAGCCAGCGAGACGCCAGGGAGAATGCCGCATGAACTGAGTGAGTATGTGAGTCTGCAGTTACTCCGGGAGAATCCTTGGGAGTGGAACGCTGACCGACATCAGGCGGGTCGAGGCTTGTTAGCCAGCTAGCTATGTAGCTAGCCTCGCCCATAGCTGCAGCGTTCTGTCATTTCACCTCCCGCATGACAGAGACGACATATCCGCACTAACGCTGTCCCACTGTCGGTGGGAAGAGTGTTTGTTCACATGTTCCAAATCCAAGGTCCCTCCGCGTCATGTGTTCATGGACGCGTCGGGGACGTTAGCAACTAGCTAAGCCTGCCAGGAAATACTTGAGCTCACATCGCATTGTTGTGACGTGACCAGACAGATCCTGCTGACAGTCTGCCTGAGGCAGTTTGACTCTGTCAGTCGGCCTACTGAAGGTCTGTCAGTCTGTCTGAGGCAGTCTGTCAGTCGGCCTACTGAAGGTAGTCTGTCTGTCTGTGTGCTCCTGTACGGTATTTGAGACCCAAAAAATGCGGAAGTAAAGAATAAAAATAAAAAATATGCACTGCTGCCTTTTAGTGTAATTGTGTGAAACCTTGTTATAATGTAATTAATCTAGGATATTTGCAATAATAATAGTAATAATAATGTTCGTAGGCGGGGCAGCGACTCGGAAAACAACAGAAATTGGAACATATGATATGTGATGTTGAGTTATCCTGATATACATTTAGAACAAACCTGTGTTTAAAGAGTCCACGCAGAGCACGTTTTTATTCATCAGACGCTTATATTGTTCATATGACGTCCAGGACGATGGGGCGATGTGTTGTCAAGTTTCCTAGACTGTTTGGGCTGTTGTGTTTGTGCCAGTTGTAATTGCATTCATCTTAATGTCTCCTATTGTCCTGCCTCCTTTCAGAACATGTGTTTGCCAGTCTCCCGCAGATGGAGAGGGGGGTGGCCAAAGTGATTGGTGGTGATCCTAAAGGCAACAACTTCCTCTACACGAATGGGAAGTGTGTCATCATCAGGAACATAGATGTAATTGTTGACTTTGAATATTTTTAAAGTGTATAAAACCAGATAAGATCATTCTTTGTAGGAGCACAGCAGGGCATTTGCTTTCAGCCTATGTTCCTAAAGGTCGTTCCATGTCTGGGCTGCACATTAGAGTTGATGTCCACAGTCCAGTAACGCATCAGAACCCGTAACTCTCACACATACTCTTTGCTGAACAGCAATAATCTTCCGGATGTTGATGATACGATAATATTGCCCATGATGGTTCCTGTCCTCCATGTTTGTGTTTGTAGTTCAATGACTGCTCAGTCTGAACATGTTCCACTGCAGACTGACAGCATGCAGCCTGTGTTCCACCTAACGCCTCAGTTATTATCACATCAACTCTGTGAGCTTGACCAGATGTAATGCTAGCAGCTACTTTGAAGATTGCAGAATATTCCTTTGTATCTCCAGAGAATATATTTGTGGAACCCAATCCTGCTAAAGTCTCATGTTGTGTCTCTTGAAGAACCCGGCTATTGCGGACATCTACACTGAACATGCCCATCCTGTAACTGTTGCCAAGTATGCCCCCAGTGGGTTCTACATCGCATCCGGAGGTAAATAAACATGTATAAACATGTCTCAGAACGAGGAAATGAGGAGAAAACTCATTACTGATGAACTCTATTAAAACGTGAACATATAAAGGTTGATTCCTGTCAGTTTATAATAGAAGTGAAAACCCTGCAGTGGTTTTCCCTGCTTCAACCTGCTTTCTGGAGCGGACCCGATGGCTGAGCCATATGTCGCCATCTATCATGTGAGGATAGAAAAACCTCAGTCGTCAATTTTTACCCCGGGGGTAAATTGTTAGTTACCAACAAAGATAGGTATCCAGATCCAGTCCTGTCCTCTGGGTTTTAGTGGACCACATGTAGAGGAGAACGTCTTCAAACTGGAATGTACGTCAGTCTGCTCATCTCCGTGGAGGTTTTTCAAGTTTCATGATATCATGGTATCGTTGTTTGTTTTGGACTCCGTTAGATGCGTCAGGAAGGCTCCGTATCTGGGACACCACCCAGAAGGAACACCTGCTCAAGTATGAATACACCCCCATCTCAGGCAAGATCAAGGACATCGCATGGACCGAGGACAGCAAGAGGATTGCTGTGGTCGGCGATGGACGAGAGAAGTACTGCCACCTTGAAAAGACTGAACTGACAAACGTTGTCAGTGGCACACGCGTCCCTGGTTGTATTCTGACCCACCTGCATGTGTTGGTTTTGTCTATGAAGGTTTGGCGCCGTCTTCCTGTGGGACAGCGGCTCGTCGGTGGGGGACGTCTCAGGCCACTGCAAACTCATCAACAGCGTGGATATACGGCAGAAACGTCCTTACCGCCTCGCCACGGCCAGCGACGACACCTGTGGCTCCTTCTATGAGGGCCCTCCCTTCAAGTTCAAGTTCACGTTGCGGGTAAATGAAAACTGTTTTTTACACACAGATTGTGATAAAGTATTTACTGGGGTTGTCCAAGGAAAGAAACCAAAAGCTTTTGTCTTACTTCACAACATGATATCAAACAGAATTTCTGTTTGTTTTGAGTTGTTTATTATTAAGAGGATGCATGTAAATGAAATATATGTTCTGAGCTTACTGACAGAATTCTGACTTTTGTGTCAGAACTCACATTGTTTACATTTTCATCTCGTTCCATTTTTTAACGTACATTTTCAACTTCCAGAGGATTCTACCTGTTCAGTCTGATGATGGATCAGAGCGTTGCTAAAGTTCTGACCAATCAGCTGTTGACGGGTCCCCACGGGGTGTGTGTCTGGGTGACGTATCCAGCTACAAACATGCTAACTGTTGGACAAAAGACGAGGACGACAATGATAAGTCCTTTAGGAGAAACTGTCTTCACAGCATTAGCTTCAGATGCTATGCTAACAGAAAAGAAGCCCCAGTGGGTGTGGTGGAAATTCACAGATCGAAGAGATGAGATCTCCGGTGGGTTTGTTCTCTTCTGTGTCACGGCATATTGCTGTGGAAACATCATACTTAAGTTGGCGTTGAGCAGCTAGGTTCCTCAGTGTGAACTGGACTGTTGCTGGAACGTTCCGTTGCAGGTGGATGAACGTAGCTCCACGTTTCTAGTTGTTGCTCCTGAGCCTGTGTGTGCACGAGGACACAAGAACTCAACTCACCAAATCCACAAACGCTCAGGACATCGCCCGAGCAGAGCCAACCTATCCGTCCCCTGCCGCAGTAGACAGTGACATCAGTCCATGCACTCATGGACATGGTGTGTGTTAATGAGTCTACAAATGGACAAACCTCCTGCTGTCTGTTGACTCTCTCCAGGACCACAGCCAGTTTGTCAACTGCGTCCGTTTCTCTCCGGATGGAAACCGGTTCGCCACAGCCAGTGCTGACGGACAGGTGAGTGTGTCATATCACAGGCTGAGACAGAACCCCCCCCCTCCCACACACACACACGCACACACCCCACTCTGAGCCGGTATTTTTCTTTCCGTAGGTTTTCGTTTACGATGGAGGGAATGGTGAGCGTGTGTGTTCGCTAGGCGGAGAGAGAGCTCACAAAGGAGGAATCTACGCCGTGAGTGGAGCTTCAGTTGATTCTCACATGGCTGGTTGTAGCAGAGGTTCCACACCTCGGCTCTGATCACACACAGAGACATGCACGCACACACAGAAATTTGTGCACACACAGAGAGAGAGAGAGATGCGCACACACACCTTGCATATGTAGATAGTGTTTTGTTTTTGTTTACACACACGTGCGTTGTATACATAGATACTGGTTTGTTTGTTTCTTTGTTGACACACACGTTAGGGCTCGGCAATATTTTGATGTTTTTACGATATCGATGTTTTTGAAATGTAATATGGAATTTGACTGTATCATCTATATATTGATGTAGTTCAACCTATGATCTGCTCCAGTCAGCTGCTGAGGAGCTCTGTGCTCTTCTGCTCCTCCTCTTCATGATCAGAGGAGACTGACGGGACAGAGTTTATGCCGCGACACAAACACAAACAATGTAGAACATGGAGGAGAAGTTGCAACTATGGATTTTTATCAGAGAAAGAGCGAAAGCAGAGGGACTCTGCGGTTTTCTCTAGTTCTGCTCATAAACGTTCTAACTGACCAAAAATCACAGAACCGTCTGTTCTTCTTTAATGGACACAGAGAGTGTTTAACACATTAACCATGTGAAACGAGAACATGACAAGGAACAAAGAACTGGATGGATGTCACTGTTAGACCTGTTGGTAGACTCCTCTATGGAAGGTAGAGGGACGGCCCTCTGGAACGTTACGTTACACTACCAGTCTACTCAACTAAATTGACCAGGTTCTGTCACTAGACGCACTAAACGCACTGTGGCCTTTTTTTTTAAAATATGGCTTTTAATATTATTTCAGAAATGTAATAATTTTATTTTAAAGTCTTTTAAAATATTTTATTTAAATGTCCACCTTACGGAGCTTTGATTTATAAAAATGTCATCCAGTATTACAGTAGTTATGTTTACAGTTTATTATTTGAACAGCAGAAGCATTTATTCATGAACCTGGGGCCTGTACCACAAAGCCGGATTTGGGTTTTAGCGAGATAAATTCAGGGTTGATCCTGGATCTTCCGTACCACAAAGCCAGATTTCGTTTTATCCAGACATGTCTCCATGGTAATTTACTCTGAAAAACTATCCTGCTCCAGAGCAGGATTACTGTCTGTATTGAATGTGATCCCGTGAAAAGAACCACCCACTGGCCAATCAGATGTCGGGAAAAACAATGACCTGCCCATTCCTCCACGTATGACAGATGTTGAGGAGAGAGTTACGGCGTGAACGAATCTTCCGGGACCGATCTGACTCGTTAAATTTCACCAAATTTGACCGACTCTCACGCCCTGGACCACAGACAGTGTACATCGCCCTAAGGTTCTTTGACATGGGTCGTTTCGAGATGTGGAGTGACTCATCAGAAACACCGTCTGTCGGTGGTCCACCAAGTGACCTCTGACCTCACCTCACTGATTTGAAAGATGAGTTTGTCTTCACGAGACACTTTCCATACATGTGGTTCAGTAAAGGAAATGTGAACAGTGTCATCTCAATTCAATTTATTTGTATAGCCCAACATCACAATTTGCAATTGTCTCAATGGACTTTACAGTAAGCACATTGCTACACCCTCTGTCCTAAACCCTCAGTCAGGGTGAGGAAAAACTGCCCAAAAAACCCCTATAACAGGGGGCAGAACCCTCAGGGAGGACCACAGAAAGAGGGATTCCCCTCCCTGGGTCGGACAGACCTGCAATAGGTGTTGCATGCACAGACAATAAGCATATAAACAAACAAACAGTGAGTCAGCTTGTGAAGTCTAGAAGGTCCAAGAATGCATGTGAGGCAGTTCAGAGTCCAACAGTGTTTTTAGTCCATGTCTGCCCGAGGGTAGATGTCAGCTGGAGAAACAGTTCAGTAGATTATGGCACTGGGGGTGGGTGTGTCGTGTAGCATCAGCGGGTCAAGCAGTTCTCCAGGTTGGGTGGCACCAGAACTCAGACAGAGAGAAGGGGTTAGGTACATGCTGCAGATGTTTATAGAACAAATATTTGAGAATTTTTTAATATGTATTTATGTAGCACATGCACAAGCAGGACAGATGTC
>CAAKHB010002397.1:57282-70931 GCA_901007665.1 Aeoliscus strigatus
GGGGGGGGGGTACTTGAGGGAAGTAGTAAAATCAGCTGTTGTACCGGCAGAATGTATGAATGAACTGGGGGAGGGATGGGGGGGCTCATACTTTTTACTGACTGCTTGCTCGTTTGCTCACTCGCTTGCACTGTGTTTGTAAGGGTTTTTGTTTTTTTTGTGGGATTCACTGTTTGGGTTTTTAATTTTCATAGTCACCTAATACAGACGATCAACTTGGTGTATTGATATGAATGAATTGAATTTCAACTCTAAAGTTGAAAGCTGACGAAAAAATAAATAATGTGATTTCGAGGGATTCACGGATGTTGTAGTTGAGGCATTAATGAGCAACGTACAGATTTACACAGTCTGAGATGTGTTGTCAGCCACTTTGTCATCTTCTGGCAGCTTCCACGGTGTTTCACTGACTTCTCCTACTTTTCCAGCATTAACCTCTGCGGCCGGCGCGAGGCGCTCTGTCTCCCGTTCGTGCGCTCATGATTCTGATTGGTCTGCTGCGTCAGAACACACCTTGTACGTGCGCGTTCACGGTCTTGATGAGACAAACCTGGGTTGAATTAGCAAGTTGATATGCAGCTTCGTGGTACTGACTATCCTGATCGCCATGGTCTCGCTATGTCAGTCCTGGATCAATCGAATTGATCCAGGACTTATTAATCGAGCTTCGTGGTACAGACCTCTGGTGAAGAAACCTGTTTGTTGTTTATCAGACTAGGTCTGCTACACATTTGATTTTCAACTGTTCACTGTAACTGGTTTCAATAAAACTATTTGGTTTTGATGTTGACTGAACATTTGCTCTCACTCTGCAGAAAAAATGTTGAGATATATGTACATCTTATATTGATATTCAGTCTCAATATATGTAGCTATGACGTTTGGTCCATATCGCCATAACACATGTTGGCCTGTGGGCAGTCCTGTATGTTGACACACATGTTGCGTACGTAGATACAGGTTTGTTAGTTTGTTCACACACACATTGACCTGTTGGCCTGGTGTCATGTGTTCCAGGTCAGCTGGAGCCCTGACAGTTCCCAGCTGATCTCTGCCTCAGGGGACAAGACAGTGAAGCTGTGGGACGTGGCCGCAGGTACGGCCGTCACCACCTTTAACCTGGGCGCAGACGTGACGGACCAGCAGCTGGCCTGCCTGTGGCAGAAGGACCACCTCCTGAGCATCTCGCTGTCAGGATACATCAACTACCTGGACAAGAACAACCCTGACCGACCCATACGCATCATCAAGGTCAGACAGGAATCAGCGTCCTCCTTTGTATTGCCTGCTTCATCTGGAGCTGCTGTCCTACTGTCACATGATGGACACGCACACAGAAATTTAGAGCCGCGTCCAGAACATGGAGCAGATGAAAACACCTTTTTAAAATGCTGTTTCATTTGATGTAAATAGATAACAGGCCAGTGTGTGACTGACTGTGGACACTTCCTCCGACAGGGTCACAGCAAATCTATCCAGTGTGTGACTGTCCACAGAGGGGATGGACGATCATACATCTACTCGGGGAGTCATGATGGACACATCAATATCCTTTTTTCTGTTGGCTCAAATGATTTACGCCAGAACTCAGTCAAGTTCAAACCCTATCTCTGACAGGCTAGTTTTTAATTGATGTTTGTTTTAAGAGTTAAGCCGAGCAGATTGCCAAACAAGGGCCACCGGTCTTCACATACAACCACATATTTGGTGTGAACAAATAATGGAGGAAGAACATGTTGAGAAGGCTGAGTGAGGAGGTGGGTGTGGCACTGACTCTGGTCACCGTCCAAATGCTGTCGTTTTGTTTCCCTCCTTAATATTTGCTCACATTACTGGGATGCAGAAACTGGGGAAAACGACTGCTTCTTGGGGAAGGGTCACAGCAACCAGGTGAGCAAAATGGTGGTCAACGACGCCAACGAGCTGGTAACGTGCAGCATGGACGATACGCTGCGCTACACCAGGATTGACAGGAAGGAGTACAGGT
Source organism: Aeoliscus strigatus (assembly GCA_901007665.1). Lineage (NCBI taxonomy): Eukaryota > Metazoa > Chordata > Actinopteri > Syngnathiformes > Centriscidae > Aeoliscus > Aeoliscus strigatus. The sequence continues at coordinate 59,270 of CAAKHB010002397.1, forward strand.
AGGCGTCTGTCGTTTGTCCTCGTTTTCGCTCGCCTGTGTCTCCTATGACACACAAGTGATAGAGGTGAGAAAACCTTCAGAGTTCAGTCCAGACCGAAGGTTCCAGGCGCAAGTGAAATGTTTTGGCTGCAGGCTGGTGACGGCTACCCACGTGGGGCATGATGCTCTGGGAGCGTTCAGTAGGTGAGCTGCTCAGAGCAGAGGTGAACGTTTCCGACTATGATAGGCAAGTCACACACAGCCAGACGTCTGGATGCCACGGGACAAACCTTGGACTGTATGTCAGCAGCGTTCAGGGTGGCAACTTTTTGGCCTGCTACATTTTCAGCAGCTGGATTTTATGGGGGAGTCACCTGCTTTCACATTGGTGCAAATAATACATTGGAATAAATGGGCATGTTTGTGGCCTTCTGTGCTGAAACGATGATTGAAACCAGTTCAGTGCAGATTTAGAACACATTTTCTTTGTTGAGCCGTTCCTGTCGTTTGACGGTTTCAGTGTTTGTGCTGACGCTTTCACTGTGAAACCAGTGAAATCCACCTTCAGGTACCCTCCTGTGGTGTGTTTTATCTGTAGTTCCTCCGACACAGTGAAGATGGATGTCCAGCCGAAGAGTGTGTCAGCAGCAGTGGGAGGACTCTCCCTGGCCGTGTGCATCGGGCAGGTGATTGGCCACTCTGCTCCTACAATCACACGTTCCCACATCAGCCTCCTGACGTCATCGTCCTTCTCTTAGGTGGTCCTGCTGAAGAACAAGAGGAAAGTGTTCACATTGGAGAACCTCAGCTATGAACCCGAGGTTGGAGTCATCCACCCTGGAGGCGCCACCGCTGCGGTGGGCGGAACAGTGAGTGGACACGCCTCCCTAAGAGGATCTGACCACGTCAGTCAGACTTCCTCCTCAACCTGAGGTGTTTGTTCGTCTCCTCAGGACGGGACGATCCGTTTGTACGCCGTTCAGGGCGACACTCTGAAGGACGAGGGTCAAACCCTGCAGGCGTCTGGGGCCATCACAGACATGGCGTATTCCCACGACGGCGCTTACCTGGCCGTCACAGATGAAATGAAAGTGGCCTCCGCCTTCGCTGTGGCCGACGGCTACGCGGTCTGTCTGCGTCTTCTCTCTCCTCTAGAAGACACCAGCCACTGTGCGTCTCATGCTGCTGCTGGGTTTCTCTTTCCAGACCAAAAGCGAATTCTATGGACACCATGCCAAACCAGTGACCATCGCCTGGTCACCTGACAACGAGCACTTCGCCACCGGAGGGATGGACATGATGGTGTACGTTTGGACGGTGGGAGACTCTGACAAGAGGATCAAGATCCCAGGTAGGACACACACACACACACAGCTCCACCACTCGACATCACTGTGGTTGTTGTTGTTGCACCGCTGAAGCTTTGAACCCTTCAGAATTTGGACAGCAACATCCAGATGCAGCAGAATGTGTTTCTGTTTGTTTGCTCTGGTCTGAATCCTCTCAAGTCACCTCCCCGGGTGTAGTTTCTGTTCACTGAAGTGCGTCAGTCGGTCTACATAACGATGAAACCTGCAGCACAGATATTCCTCCAGCAGGTGGATCCTCTATACAGATCATGAACTCAGAACACCATCAGTTTGGACCAATCACAGGGGTCAATCTGTTGTGGGCGGGGCTTAACAGGCAGTGGTTATGTCCAAACAAAGATGGCTGCTGTCTTTGGCATGGACAGGAAAGGAGTTCCTCTCAAAGAACAAAGGATTGTCCATCAGGCTCCTACTCTCTGATCGGTCAGTGTGTCCTCTGTCTGTGTATTTGTGGACTGGTTGTCACTCCCGCTGTGTTTCTGTCTGCAGACACCCACAGGCTGCACCACGTCAGCGGCCTGGCCTGGATCGACGCTCACACCCTGGTCACCACCTCCCATGATGCCAGCATCAAGCAGTGGACTGTGACGTACTGAGCAGCACTGACGACCTCCACATGTCTAGACAAAGACTACTGTAGATCTCAGTACTTACTTTGTTTTTCAGTTGTTTGTTTTCAGTTTTTTTTTAAACTATTTCCTGTGAGCGGCGTTGGGGCTGTCTGCAAACATCTGTAAACTGCTGCACGCAGATCAGAGATAACGTGCAAACCAATCAGTTTGAAGGAGTCACATTCCTCAGGACAACAACTTCACTTGTGTGTCGCCCACTTTTCTTTGTTCTTTTCAGGGTTAAGAGTGATTGGGGGGTTTACGGTTTCACTTTCTGCACTCCCTGTTGGCCGTGGAGTCGCGCTAGAGCTGAACACACACACACACACACACACACACACAGTGTAGGCTGGACGCGCCGTCTCTTGTCGCTGACCTTCTGGGCCCACTCATCTCAGTGTTGGTATCTTTCCATCTTCGTTGATTCTGATTAAAGTCTTTTTATGCATTGTCCCATTCACTTGGACCTGATCCTTTGTCTGAATGTGACCAGCTCAGATGTTCCTCATAGGAGCTGGTGAGATGAGAGATGACACCCGAGACCGAACCAGGACCCGGTCAGGAGCACCATCAGGAACTAATGCTGCAGAATGTTCCTCAGTGTTCCTTGGTACAGTGAGGAAAGTCATTGAGTTTGATTTCTGTCACCTTACACAGAAGTACAATTATCAGGAAGAACTGAGGGTTTCCACTAACGCTGCTGTCTAGAACGGGCTCTGACCTGTCAGAAGGGAGGGGAGCCCAGGCCCTCATCCTCTGGGAGACGGTTGTCGTCCGGGGCTCCTGGAATCAAAGGACGTAACTGGACGTAAGCAGCAGATGTAAAGACCCAGTCACAAGAACAATGAAACCTGTTTGAATGACAGACATTCATTCATTCACTCACACACTCAATCAGAACAGCTTTTTGACATGAACTCCAATGAATTTAATGACACATTTGTGTCCAGGGACGGAGGGTGGCTGGTTCCTGGTCAGAGGTCATGAGATGAACAGTTGATCCGACGGTCAAATTGGTTGGTGTCAGGGTCAGGCACCAAACAGTAGAAGGCCCTCTGTCCGTAGTGACCAATCAGAGGACGGCCCTCTGTGTCACATGTTTAGTACCAGCTCAGCTCGCGTGGAAGGATGGAGGAGGATCTAAAAAAGGTCGCAGGTACTAGGTTCTATCAGAGCTCCTATAAGAGCTCTGGGTAGAAGCCCCACCTGATCAGCCTGTGGAAGAACAACGTCCTTCCAGTGTCTCTGAACTTCAGGTCAGATGACTGCTCTAACTTCATCTTTCAGAATAAAAGCACAAGTTGCTTTTCCTGAAGTGGGTATGTTCCTGTCTACATACAATTATTTATTTACATCATGCTTTATTTATCATTCATTAATTCATGAATAAAATATGTCACATACAAACTATTATTTTGCTTATTTCATTCTGTGTATGCATATGTTTACCTTCATCTTCCGTCGCGGTGGTTATGGGCCTCAGTCGTGGTGGAGCCGATCCCAGCTGTCAACGTGTAATCGTCAGGGTCCACATGAAGGACGACCATTCACAGTCATATTCACAGTGACCAATTAATCTCAGTGTGCTGTTGGAGGTGGGAGGAAGACGGAGTACACAGAGAGAACCCACACAGACACGGGAAGAGCACCTCCACACAGACAAATCCACGGGCCAGGAATCTAACCAGGGACCTTGCTATGAGGCAACAGTGCTAACCACTGCTTCACCGTGTCACCCCTATGTTCATTTAAAGCTGTATCAAATTCTTCATTCCTGTCTGTACATGTATTTAACTCTCCATAATTCTTTGTTCATGCTGTTTTATACATTCATTTAATCCTGTTTTCAGTGGACGTGGCCGAGCTGGTTCTCATAAGTAAATCAGGTTAGCCAGCCAGTGTCATGTGATTGGGATCTTTTTAGCGATCTGCTTGCCGTTCCTCTGGTTGTTCTTCTGGAGGATCTGTCTGCCGCCACTGGTGAGTTTCCTCCGGCTCATGTTTACAGAATGTGCACATTTGACTCCATTTTACTGACAAAACCGTAGCTCACAGTGTCCTGGTGGGAACATCTGTCTGGCATGATGAATGGAAGATACTATAAATATGTAGCTGGTGTCTCGCTGGTGTCACGTTCATTGGAGAGAACACAAAGATTAGTACCAACACTTCAACTAGTTCTACCAGTCCTGGTTGTAACACTTCCACTAGTTCTACCAGTCCTGGTTCTAACACTTCAACTAGTTCTACCAGTCCTGGTTGTAACACCTCAACTAGTTCTACCAGTCCTAGTTCTAATACTTAAACAAGTTCTACCAGTCCTAGTTCTAATTTCTCAACTTGCTCTACCAGTCATAGTTCTAACACTTCAACTAGTTCTACCAGTCCTAGTTGTAACACTTCTACTAGCTCTAACACTTCACAATTAGAACTGTTCCAATGGAGCATATTGGACCGGTGTTGGTGCTAACGATTTCTGTTTAATTAACATATAACCAATGTGGTGGCGCTAACGAGTGTTCATATTTCTGTTTAATTAACATATAACCAATGTGGTGGCGCTAACGAGTGTTCATATTTCTGTTCAATTAACATATAACCAATGTGGTGGCGCTAACGAGTGTTCATATTTCTGTTCAATTAACATATAACCAATGTGGTGGCGCTAACGAGTGTTCATATTTCTGTTTAATTAATATATAACCAATGTGGTGGCGCTAACGAGTGTTCCTATTGGTTTATTGAGTCTTGCAGTCATGATGCTTTGTTAACGGTGTTCTAGAGTTTGATGTTGTGAGTTCATGTCCGTACTCATCACTTTGTTCTTACCACTTGTAAACGTTTTCTTGTAAATATATTATACGGTGGAATGGATCATGAAAATACAATCAAATCTGGTACGTCACGGTTCTGGACAGACAGGTACCGTTGGGTTTGAACCGGCATTTTGTTTTCATGTGTAGCGGAGGAGTTAAATCGGCATCCTGTCCGCTACTACTTGTCACTACCTGTGACTAGTAGTAGCAGTAACGCCTGCTGCTCATGTTAGCAGCGACATGGACACGTCTCCTAGTTGACATATTCACCGTTAGTTAACAGTCCTGTTAGGACTGTTAAAACTAGTAGAACTGTTAGAACTGTAGCAACTAGTGGAACTATTAGAACAGTGAGACGAGTTGTCTCGTCTCGTCCTGTCTCGTCTCTCGTCTTGTCCCCTCCCACCATGTTCTGTTTGGTCTGGTCTGGTGTCATCCTGTCTTGTCTCTCGTCCCATCTTGTCTTGTCCCATCTTGTGTCTTGTCTCTCATCTCTTGTCTTGTCTTGTGTCTTGTCTTGTCCCTCATCCCATCTTGTCTCTCAACCCGTCCCCTCTCATCCCCTGTCCCTCGTCTTGTCCCCCATCCCGTGTCATGTGTCTTGGAGCCTCTGGCTCAGCCAGTGAAAGAAAGCAGCTATTGATCCATGCAGCAGCTGCTCCTTTTTGTTTGTGTGTCTGACGTCTATTTGTGAGCAGAGTGGCTGCAGGAACATTCTCCTCCTCTGTGAAGAACGTCGTCTGATCCATGGACGTATCAGAGCACGTATCTGTTGGACTTTGGTCCCAGGACTTAGATGTGACCCTCAACAATGGAGGATGAGGGAGAAGTTTGTCTGTCCGATGTTCTCTGAGGTCAGTGAAGCAGCGTGGTCTGTCTGCACTGCAACACTGAGTGTGTGTGAGTCTGTGTGTGTGTGTGTGTGTGTGTGTCTGTCTGTGTGTGTGTGTGTGTGTGTGTGTGTGTGTGTGTGTGTGTCTGTGTATGAGTGTGTCAGTCTTTTTGTCTGTGTGTGTGTGTGTGTGTGTGTGTGTGTGTGTGTGTGTGTATGTGTATGATGTGTGTCTGTCTGTGTGTGTGTGTGTGTGTGTGTCAGTCTGTCTGTGTGTGTGTGTGCGTGTGTGTGTGTTTGTCTGTGTATGTGTGTGTGTGTCAGTCTGTTTGTCTGTGTGTGTGTGTGTGTTTGTCTGTGTGTGTGTGTGTTTGTGTGTGGGTGTGTGTTTGTCTGTGTGTGTGTTTGTCTGTGTGTGTGTTTGTGTGTGTGTGTGTGTTTGTCTGTGTGTGTGTCAGTGTGTTTGTCTGTGTGTGTGTGTGTGTGTGTGTGTGTGTGTGTGTGTGTGTGTGTGTGTGTGTGTGTGTGTGTTTGTCTGTGTGTTTGTGTGTGTGTCTGTCTGTGTGTGTATCAGTCTGTTTGTCTGTGTGTTTGTGTGTCTGTCTGTTTGTGTGTGTATCAGTCTGTTTGTCTGTGTGTTTGTGTGTCTGTCTGTCTGTGTGTGTATCAGTCTGTTTGTCTGTGTGTTTGTGTGTCTGTCTGTGTGTGTGTGTTTGTCTGTTTGTCTGTGTGTGTGTGTTTGTCTTTGTGTGTGTGTGTCAGTCTGTGTGTGTGTGTGTGTGTGTCTATAATACAATCAGCAGCTCCCTGCACGTGGCCGTCAGTCAGACGCTGTTTGTTTTCTTTCATTGGGAAAGTCTCTCCCTCTCTCTCTGTCTGTCTGTCTGTCTGTCTCTCCCTCCCTTTCTCTCTCTCCCTCCCTCCCTCCACTCCCTCACCACCACCTGACCTGACATCAGGTCAAAGGGGGATGGGTGGAAGGCGGGGAGGGAGGTGGGGGGCCAGTCAATCATTCACTTGTACCTTGAGCACCCGTCGTCCTCGCTCCTCGTAAGTCAGACTGCTCTTTCTCCGTCGCAGTGTGTGTGTTGGTGAGTTATTATTATTATTACTTATTATTTTTGCTCTGCAGGTTTTCCAGCTGAATGTGTTTTTCTTTACTTTATATTTGTGATTTTCCATGAAACTAACCTGCCTCAGACATCGTTAGTTTGTCTGATCTCTGACTTCTGATTTTTCTCTGAAGCGTCGGTCACATGATGCCGGTGATGGTGTGAACTGTGTGTGTTGATCAGTTCAATTATTTTCTGTTTGTTCAGCCCAACATCACAACTACAATTGTCTCCATGGACTTAACAGTCCGTACAAGACTACACCCTCTGACCTTTGACCCTCAGTCAGGGTGAGGACTAACAGCCCTGAACAGTCAGGCTCCATCTTATCTTAGAAATCTTATAGAACCACATCGCCCAACTAAAACATTCTGTTCACAGAAACGAGACCTGCTTGTGGTTCCTGGAATCTCTTCCAGCCCTCAGTGATGCTGCTATTGGCCAACGAGGCCTCTTCTACCCCCCTTCCTCCTCTCCCCCTTTTTTCTCTTCCCCAACTTCTCCCTCTTCTTTCTGCCTTTTTACTTCTAAAATTCAGTTTGTCCCACCGGTTCACACCTTCATCATCCCGCAAATGAGGATCCATGGGACAGACCCCCCATCTCCAGGATCCAGGGACAGACCCCCTATCTCCTGATCCATGGGACAGACCCCCCATCTCCAGGAGCCATGGGACAGATCCCCCATCTCCAGGATCCATGGGACAGCCCTCCCCATCTCCAGGATCCATGGGACAGAACCCCCATCTCCAGGATCCATGGGACAGCCCTCCCCATCTCCGGGATCCATGGGACAGAACCCCCATCTCCAGGATCCATGGGACAGACCCCCCATCTCCATCAGTGATTGGACAGACATGGAGGACAGTCTCTGTTGGACTCTTCAGCAGCTTCCAGAGACTAAATTTCTTCTTCATTGTCTGTCTAGTCAACACCTTCTGCTGGGGGGGGGGTCCTCTTTCTGAGGTTCTCCCTAAGGTTTCTGTCTTTTTTCCTGTTACAAGGGTTTTTTGGGCAGTTTGTCCTCACCCGGACTGAGGGTCAAAGGTCAGACAGCGGGTGTAGTACTGTACAGACTGTAAAGTCCATGGAGACAGTTGTCACTGGGATGAATGAATAGAAATGAATTGAATGGTCTGATGTTCTGATGGTCTGATGTTCTGATGGTCTGATGTTCTGATGGTCTGATGTTCTGATGGTCTGATGTTCTGAGGGTCTGATGGTCTGATGGTCTGATTGTCTGACGTTCTGACAGTCTGATGTTCTGATGGTCTGACGTTCTGATGGTCTGACGTTCTGATGGTCTGATGTTCTGATGGTCTGATGTTCTGATGGTCTGACGTTCTGACGGTCTGATGGTCTGACGTTCTGACGGTCTGACGTTCTGATGGTCTGACGTTCTGATGGTCTGATGTTCTGATGGTCTGACGTTCTGATGGTCTGACGTTCTGATGGTCTGATGTTCTGATGGTCTGATGTTCTGAGATGGTCTGATGGTCTGATGGTCTGATTGTCTGACGTTCTGACAGTCTGATGTTCTGACGGTCTGACGTTCTGATGGTCTGACGTTCTGATGGTCTGATGTTCTGATGGTCTGATGTTCTGATGTTCTGATGGTCTGCTGGATGGTCTGATGGCGTCACTGACTCCTGGTGACTGAGTTGGATCAGTGGTGGGTTCACTCTGTGGTGATCTTGGTGGTTGTTGTTCAGACCTTCACTTCTCCTCGATCTGGGTCTGTGTTTGTATCATGTTTACTTTGTTCATGTTCTTCTAGTGTTTTTGTGTCAGAGTTGAATGTTTGTCGTTGATGAAATCCAGAAAACGCTGTGGGGGTCGATCCGGTTCTATGATGATGGACGCCATGGAACCCGAACCGCTCTCAGTTCGTCTCAGTCAGCCACTAGGGGGCAGACTCACTCTTCCATTTCTGTGCTGTGAATCCAAACTGACGTGGACACGTCAGATGTTAGCAGACGGTCAAACATCACAACAGAAGCTGCTCATTGTCGACCTCAATCAACTTCAATCCTGAACTCCTGAGCTGTCTGTGCACGTGTTTGCTCTGTGCACGTGTACCGGTCAACATTCGTTTCCTGTTTCAACCAGTGATTCACTCAGTTTCTGTGTTAATTCCGCTTCCTTGAAATGCTTGTGAAATGGCTTTTTCTTTTTGACTCTTTTGTTCCTCTCAGTTTCCTTAAACAGAGATGCACAAAGGACGGAGGGAGATGGCCGATGTGAAGACAAGGAGCTCCAAGAAAACCTCTGCAAAGGTCAGCTGACTTCTTCTCCAGGTTGTTCCTCGGAGTCATGTGAGAAGATGTTGGTGTTATGTTCATATGCGTCAGCGTGAGACGACGAGATCCTTCACACGTCGGAGGACCTCTGATTGTTGTTTCATGACGTCCTGCTGGTTTCTCCTCTGACCTTCCGTCTTCTGCTCTGACCCTCGACACGTTGACCTGTCAGTCAAACTTTATTGACACAGCATGTTTCATACAACACATACACACACACACCCCTTCACGTCTTCATCCTGACTGTTCATTCATCTGTTCATTTCAATAAATGACGTGAATGTGTAGAAAATGTGAACATGTGAATGAGTAGACAATTGATGATGATTCAGCATTAGTTTTCTGGTCTTCTCCATTCAACACGTGTCTGATTCCTGTACTAAAAACACCCGTCTCTCAAAACGCGTCAGAATTGCAGCAACTGGTCATGTTTCTGTCGACTGTGTCCTTTAATGACCCAGTGTTCAGTGTTACAGCTGCAAACATTCAAAAATAACTGACTCGAGAATCTTTTATCAGACACACACACACACACAGACAAACATTGACATTCTAATCACTAGTGTTAAACCACCAATACACACAACATCTCGTCTAATCAGCAGTGTTGGATTTCATCCGTCTCCTGAAGGTCACAAGATGTTCAACAGACGTTTGTTGCATTCAGCAGACGTGTTTAGTGTTTTCAGTTCCTCATTCAAATATTCCAACGGGCCTTTGCCCGTCACTTGCTCCTGCAGTGTTTGAAGACCTTTATTATTTCCATCTTTTATTATATTTTAGTGCATATTCAATTGAATTGTTTATTAAATACTAACTTACAATAATATTACATATATCATTGTATTTCTTTCCATCAATGATTTCACAGAGTCTCCAACATGTAGCTCTGTACACACACACACACACACACACACACACACACACACACACACACACACACACAGTGACCTGTGTCAAGGTGAGCGTGGCAGGGACCAGTTTGTCCACCCACATATCGACCTATCTGTCGAAACCTGAAAAGGGTAAAAGAATATGTTTAGCTGGAAAACCTGCACAGTTATTATTATTATTATTATTATTATTATTATTATTATTATTATTATTATTATTATTATTATCATTATTATTATTATTATTATTAATATTATTATTGTTATTATTATTGTTATTATTATTATTATTTAGAATAGCTGGCATTGGACTTTTTCAGTGATACCCCTGTGATGAAGAACTGCACAAGCTTGAACTGATTGGTGCACAAATGTAGTCACAGGATCAGTTTCCAAACACCAAAAGTCCCATTCCCAATGAAGAGATGCCTCATTGGAGAAGAAGAAGAAGTGATTATTACTCCCGTTTTATCATCCCAGCAGGGGATCCGTCGGACCGAGTGTTTGGTCGTGAACACGGCTCTGACGTGTCTGTCGTCCCTCCACAGCAGCCAATCACTGGCCGTCTGCTGAGCGCTGCCTTCTTCGGCTCACTGGGCTCATCGTTCCTCTACGGGTACAACCTCTCTGTGGTCAATGCCCCAGCTGCGGTGAGTCCACCCCGCCCCGGTATGAACGGAAACACAGAGAACCTCCCTCTGCCTTTAGTCGGCTACACCAGAGGGCAAAAAGTTGTTTGTCTGAAACTGAAGGTTCAGGGGATGAACGGGTCAAAGTCCATCAAGCAAACAAACGTATGTCTGAAGCACGAGTACGATGGACCGTCTCAGTCTGAATACTACACCGACCTGACCGCGGCTGTAAATCACCTCCTCCCATCGATTCCACCACAGGAGACACACACGTAACAGGTAGAGGAGATGTGTGAAGAACAGGAAACAGTTTGACTTGAAACATGATGAGGTTTGATGAAACTCCTTCTAAATCCTAACGACAGAGTCCTCGGTTCAGTCACAAAGACAAACCGTAAACGGTCATGAGTTTAGTTTCATCTGAACAACGGTGACGGGCTCGTGACTCGTTGGCAGACCCGTGACTCGTTCACTGACTTGTGACTCGCGGACGGATTTGTGACTCGTTGACGGACTCGTGACTCGTGGACGGACTCATGACAGACTCCAGACTGACTGACTTGTCGACGTCACCGTGTTCCTCCGGTGTCGTGGTGTTTCTCCTCCGTCACTCGAGGACTTTGGTTGAATTCCAGAATCTCAACGTTTCTCTCAGGTTCAACAGTTGCAGAAGTGACACGTCATTCCAACCAGTCACTGTCAACGGTCAACTACACTGTATATATGTGATGAAATGACAGACCTCTACACACGGTGCAAAAAAGTACAAATTAGTACATAAATTAAACTAGTACTAACTGTAATATAAATGATGTGATGAATTAAGAACTAACTGGATAAATCTACTAACTAAATTAACAAAATTTAACCGTACCATTAAATGGGAAAGAACAAGAGACATAAAATAATCAGACAACAAACAGACAACCAAGGAACAAAGTGGAACTATAGTGAACGTAAGACGAAGAATGTGTTTCCATGGTGGAGTGGGGGGGCAGGGCGGACAGGACGGGTGACAGGAGGAGGGGTGAGGTCGCCGTGTGTGGTAGGTAGGGGAGTGAGTGGGGGCAGAGCAGGGAGGGAGCAGACTGAAGAGGCTGTGGGAGGGGTGGGGGGGG
>CAAKHB010002398.1:0-16712 GCA_901007665.1 Aeoliscus strigatus
TCTGTGGGGAAAAAATGAGGATGGGCTGGAATGATCATAATCGGTGCCAAATTATATCCACCCAGAGATGGTCTGATGGAAATTCAAATGCTCTTTATACCAGACTACCAGTCCCTGTCCTGTTGTAAATATATGCTTTTTTAAAATTCTAACCACAAATGGGGACATTTGATCCCGTCGTCACTGATAACATCATTTCAACAGGCATCTTGAGGGTTACGGTTCTGAATTTATGAAATATATGATGAGAACACAATGGATTGTGTCACTAAATTAGCTATACAAATATATATAATGTTGTAAACATCTGTTGTCCACATCCTTGAATGTAAGAGAAGGGTCCTATATTACAAAATATTTTTTTTATGCTTTTATGTCTGAATTGGGAGTTTTTTTTGCTATTGTTGCGTATCTGATATGCAACACACATCAGAAAACCCTTACTTATTTTCTTACTTATATAATTTCATGTAACTTTTCTTAACATTCTATAGGCTTCGTCCTGGGATCTTTATTCATACACACTAAACAGGCAGTGGGATGTGGGTGGCAATCCTCTGTAATGACAAACATTCATTGGAAGTAGACTCAGCGGAGCCAGTGTTTCTAGTGTTGTTTTTTTGTCCACTGTGGCTCCCTCCTGAGATGAAGAAATGATGACAAGCTGGTTTTGTGAAAGTCATTTTAATTTCATCCATTGTGAACAAGAACAGTTTCTCCTCATCTTCTGGGTTTAGTTTGTCTTGACAAGCCAGTAATGCTTTCACCCTATGGGCAGATTCTTCCTCCAATGGCCTGAACACATTCATCATGTTGCATGTTTTCTGAAACCAGGTGTACACAAATAGCATGCCACATGTCTGTAAAAGGGTTACATACCTGTGTTGGTTAACCTGGCTAATTTTGTGGTTCACTTTCTGTACTTCACCCATCGTGATATTGTTGATTGATTGAGATGAACCTTGACTGCCTTACTGCTTGCTCATTGCACGCTGCTCTGCATAGTAATATCTGATATCATAAACCCTGAAAATACTGTGAAGAAGAATCCCATCTGATTCTTTGTGTGTGTGTGTGTGCTTATGTGTCGTAAGAAAGCCAACTGTGCCTACCGAGTGTGGGAAGAATATCAAAGCTAAGTGTTATGTAAGGAGAGCTTCCAGGAAGCTGAATGTCAGGATGGAAGTACCTTCTTTCTCTCCCTGTATGTCTGTCTCTTCATCAGCTTCCTCACCCACTTCTGAAATGCACAGTGCCCATCTCTATTTATATCAGTGATGTGGGCTGTTAGCCCCATGGGAGAGAGCGGCATACCAACGTCATTTTGGATATCCACAAAACTAATTTAACACGTTGTGTGCATTCTGAAAAAACAGGCTGTGATCTGAACTGCTGCTAGTCATGAATACAGTTTTACTGCGGTGAGGAGGGAGTGTTTGCATACTTGAAGATGCACACTGGAGGTTGCTGTAAGGAGCTAATGTCATGTAGCGCAGACAGTAAATTAGAGATGGGACCTGCTTGTTGGATAGACAGGCCTGTTTCCTTCTCATCACACCCTGCTCTGCCCTCCATGCTGCTTCAGTACTTGAGGCTCTGAGTCACATTTCACATTTCCAATGAAGACTGGGATCATTGATTTTCTTAACTCGGTTAACTCGGTTGTCTGCCACATTTAACGCAAACTTGCCACAATAGCTGCTAGTTTATTCAATTTCATATTTAAACAAACCAGACATGCTATGAAGCTGAGGGTTCTTCATATCCCACAGACCAGTTTAGCTCTTACTACTCTTCACATATGTGTTCCATGTTTCCTCTGCTCTACTGCATTGAGCCCCAGTGACTTTGTTACAGCAGTCTTGCTTCATTTCTCTGTTCAGCTGTCCTTGAATGGCCTTTTGTACAGGTTGACTGTGTGCAGCTACCCCCCCTCATGATTCAGCACACAGATACACGGCCTGTCATTTGGTGGAGGCACATTTGCGCTTATTCCTCGCCGTCCGGTTATGACTAAGAGGATTTTGCAAATAGTATGTTAGTGTTGAATCTACAAGATGAGATGTGTGTTGGTGAAAATTTAGTTCTTGCATTCACATTCCTGTAAAATACTTGGCGGTAGAGGCTAGTATAACTGGAATGGAAGAATATAGGTGGAATGGTGCTGCCCCGGTCATGTGTAAAGAGCAGAGACAGTTAGAGCAGCCAGCAGAATGCCAAGCAAACTTGAAAGCACATAATTGGCTCCCGGCAGGTGGGTGTAATCCCCAGGTTTAAAGCCAGGACAGAGGCCCCATGAGCAACATGCACTGTACATGTATAAAAGCATGCACACGTGTGTTCGTTGTCAATATTGATCCATTTAGTTTTGTCAACAGTTTGCTACCCACGTGCAACAGGTCGTCTGGTCGAAAGACCAGTCTCTTGGTTTCGCCAATAAAATTAATTCCTCCCCCTAGGATCTGATAAAAAACAGTCTGACCTAGTTGATTCACATGCTGAAGAGTGTAGACAGTCTGAAAAGAGCTTTTAGCTCTTTCACTTGCCTCATCATAATGGAGCTCACAAAATCTCAGTTATAACAGTAAGTTAGGTTTTACGGTGAATATTTTTTGCAGACTGTCTGGTGTCTTCCTTCCTAGAACGATTGATGGGAGTAGTGGTTTGGAAATGATATAACTGGTAATACAGTATATATTTTTTCATATGTTAATTTTTATTATATTATTTAGTCTTGATTTGTATTCACTAGCAGACAGAAATAGCCTTTATTATGGCACCAGTGGATTTCGCAATTGCTGCTCTGTTGCTAGTTATTTCAGACTAAACGTTTGTGCCCTCAATTCTCTGCCAGGTGGGTGTGGCTGCCCAATGCATGGCAAAGTTTATATGTACAAGATTCATGCTGTTTTTACTTACTGCTGTTTGGATTATAGTGAGTGCAGAAGATTTGTTCAGCCTGCTTGTATACTTTTTTTTCTCGACAATTAGTCTTATAAGTACACACTGTGCCGATTCTGTTGTCTTGTTTTTGTCCTCCGTTGTGAGTGAGTCACTTCCTGGCAGGCCCATTGATAGTTGCAGTGAACAAGAGTGAGACAGCTATGTGTCCTCCCTGAATAGACTGTTTGTCTCTGTTTTGTTTGATTTTTCCTTGTTTATTTTCTGTTGCTGTGACTTGTTGAAGGAGTTTCCTCATTTAGAATTGTTGGAAGTAGAAAGGTCATAGTCACATTTCCTATCGTAAATTCTCACACATACTCTCCAATTTTCATAGTGAAAATAAATGTCATATCTTTTTGTTCACCAATTGCTGTAGTCTGAGACCTGAAAAGTGTTTTAGAAATAAACTTTGATTGTCTGACATGCAGTTCCAGTCACTCAGTGACCCAACGACTCTCAGCTGACTGACAACAATGGAGGGGAAACCGAAACTCACACACCTTTGTCTCAGTGAACGATCCAACCTAGCATTAGTAACAACTCCCCACGAGTCAGTTCAGAACCGAAGAAAGCTTCTCGGATGGGTGGTAAAACGTCTTCAAGTCCAGTTGCCTACGATTTAACACAGCATGATATTTCCAGCAGTATTTTTCTGTAACTTTTCCTCCTTTTCTGTTCTCCTCCTCCATTCCTCCCTCTTGTCTCTCTTAGCTCCAGCTACTCAACAGCAGCATTAGAATTTGAGAAGGAGCACCAGATCGCTCCAGTATACGAGTCGCCCAGGATGTCACGGCGGAGCCTGCGCCTGCAGACCAGTGCCGGTCACTATGGCAACGATAGCCTGGCTGAATATAAGCAGAACCATGGCAGCAGCAGCTCCACCACCAACAGGAGGGAGACACGGTGAGACAAATACACACTCTCACATGTCAGTTCAACAACATGTACCCGTAAATGGTTGCTACGAATGAGGCCACAGCCATGTAACTTTATTGTGTTGTCAGTGTGCGTCTTTCAGCTTGATAGACACGCAGACGTAACCCTCCTTCATGTCTCATGTGTCTCTTCTTTCAGGACACTGCGAAGCCGGAAACAGTCCAGGTCGAACTTCATGTTATTATCGATTAACGAAGCCGACACACCAAAGAAGGCTCTTTCCTTCTCGACTAGTACCCCAGTTAATAACATTCAGGAAAACTACATTGCAACGGATGCCTCCCTGCTCACACCCATGGCAGACCAGTCCCCCCTGAGACAACGCATAATTACCACAACAACCACTACAGCAACTCTAGGTGGGTTAAGGGGTCAGTTCCTGCTCATTCCAGTGACAAATGACTCAAGAAGCAATTGTACCAGTGTGAATTGATGCAATGGTAAATCCTGCTTTTCTCTCACAGCAAGGATTCCTTCAGCCGACCACACTACGAGTGTCAATGGCGATGCCACTGCTTCAAAGACTCACACCTCCCTTGCCAACGGCTACACCTGTACGGACTGCTTATTTCATTCTCATAGGATGGAGTCCTTCACCACACATGCTTCTTCATCGTCAGCTTCTCAGCCTGCAGAAGCTACCCCCAACGCCCTCTCCCCCTCCTCGGTATCACGTTTTACAAGCATATACTCCAGAGACAGAAGTCGGAAAAGCAAGACAGGTAAGACATGCTTGTGATTGTTAGTTCATTCAGTTATTTAAGCCAGAAAGTGGAAGAGTAAGTAATCCTATGTCCCAAGTCTTGAGTATTGGCATGGAACTGATAGTGGTGTTTCTCTTCAGGTGTTTTGGTGTCTGTATCGAATACGTGTTTGCACTTTAGCAAACGAGCTCTGGCCCCCATTGTGTCCTTTGTCACCTTGTTGTACAGCAACATGCTCTGGCTGGGTTCTTTGGCCAAAAGCTCACGAAGGGACGGTAAGCAACTATGAGTTTCTCTACATCTGTTTGTCTTCTTCCTGGGTGAAACGTTCTTTCAGTATCGATTTTAAACTCTTCTCCATGGAGATCTCTGCTGGGTCCTGCCTAAGCATACTCCTCTTCATTGCTCTGTGTTTCTGACTAAGTCGCAGTCTAGTTTCTGTTTATATTCACATTTTCTCCTTTAATCCCACCATACCTGTCTGTCCTCTGGGACCTCTGCTTTTCTACCTCATTCATTTTATTGTTTATCATTAGACTTGGACAACATTGTCCTAAACTATGACTCATTTAGACTGGTGTGTTACCAGGTGTCCATCGATCATTCTTGGACTCCGTGAGACAAACTGTGTCGTCCAGTTTGTCCCAGTTGTGGCTGTTAAAGCAGACCACGCTCCACAAGATGATGGGCTACAGGGCTAATGGCTATGAAAAACAAGGTACCCCCCACCCCTTTATAGAAAAGGCAAAGGTTAAGGGTCACAGCTCCTGACCTTGTTGACCTCTTCTGCTTCTCACTCCATGAATAAACCCTCAGCATTCCTGTCTTCATTAGCATTTGATGCTTCAGTTTAGGATCCATATTTGAGGATTGGAGGTCTTAAATTCAGTAACAAAACATTTGCTGAATTTGGACCAACTCTTGCATGCTTACAAGTGGATGTGTTGGTTCAAAGTTATGAGGTGTGTGTGTGTTAAGCAGAGCTGAAAACACACTCAAGCCCTTCTTGAATTAACACTTGTGATTTTCAAGCCCCTCAGACCAGTTTGTAAAAACTGTAGCCCATTGTGTGCTTGACAGCAGTTTAAATGTGTGCAAGGTTAGTTACTTTTGTGTCTCGTAGATACTTTCATCCAGAAACAGCGGGTTTCCTTTGTCTGCTTCTCTCAGCATGTATCATTGCCATGTTTTTGTCAGATAGCCCTTCTGCCCTCCCACCGATGACATGCACCTTCTACTCTTCTGTTTCCTTTGTAAATAAAATGTTTGTGTGTTGCAGCTCATTCAAGTGTCTTTAGAAGCACAAACGTTAAGGAGCTGACGATTCTCAACGGCTCTCTGTGTAAGCAGACAACCACACGTTCTTTTCTCTCAGCATGCTTTCTGGTGTGAGCCGTGATTGACAGAGATAATCACATGCATGACCTGCGCTGGAAAGGAGCAAACAGAGGTTGTGTGAACTTTTCCAAGTCGACAGCCTGACGATGGTCATGAGCAGCAGATGTTTTTTCTTTCAGTCTGGATTGTCCCACAAACCTGCTCTCACTGACCACATTCACACCAAAACTGGTGATTTTTTTTAATGTAACAAATCTGCACCCAGAACTGTAGATAATGTAATGTGATGTAATAACAAGCTATTTGAATTTGTAGCATAAAACTGACTTTTTTGTGTCAACCAGACGTCCTCCCCTCTCAGTGAAGCTGGAGTCATTTGTGTAATGCCGTTTGTGATTCTATTGTGCGCCCGGCAGCAGATGTATCGAGGGCTTGAGAAAATGTGCATTTCACAGACTGCCGGTGCTTTTACACAGAATTTTGTTGTGTGATTTCATGTTTCAAATCAAGTCTTAGTGTTGTTCATTACTTGGTCACATTGGTTCACACAGGTGACGATTGTAAAGGGAAGCAGTACTCTGATACAAACGCCGTCCTCCTCAAATCCTCCGGGCCCCGGCGCAAGGCAGGGGTGCTGTGGAGCCTCCTCGCGTGCACAGGTCGCCCAGTTCCTCCTCAGCGCTGCTACGTTTAAACCCAATCTGTGTGTAGCTGTGTGATTGATCGTTGCATCCTTTGGACCTCCAGGTTACTGTCTCCTCCAGCCAGGCTATGGTGTGGTGAGGGCAGGGAGAGCACTGGGATCAGGGGTTGGGACGATGACACACATGCTGCTGTCGCTGCTGTGGACCATTCTGGCAGCGCCAGGTTGGCGCTAATTTTTCTTTACCTGTTTTATTTCACATAACATGATCTTTCTGATTTTCTGTTCTTATTAATTTGTCCAGTGAAGGCAGGCAGGGGTCTCCTGTGGTTTTTGGCCAAAGGATGGTACCAGCTCGTCTATCTCATGTCTCTCCTCAACGTCTTCTTTCTGACACGGTAAGAGACCCGAGGAGTCTTCAGCAAAACATGAGATCATTGTTTACTTTGCAAAAGAAGAAAAACGAGAGATTATTTAACCCATTTATTGAATTCTATTTAACCTTTTAACACCAGGGGTATCCCCGGGGCTACCCTACCAGACTTTGGAGTATATATTTGTATTTGTATATTTATAACGCTTACTGAAAGCTGAGAAGTTACATTCGATTCCCCTACCTAATGTGAAGTAGCAAGGAGGAAAAAAAGCGTCGACTGGTTCCTGAAAGTTGAGAACAGCCATGTTGCTCTCAGTACAGTAATCCCATCCACTCTGTTGCCAGAAGCTGGCGGGTCATTACCGTAATGACAGCAACCTGGATGTGAAGTGCAACTTCTCAGCTTATCACCTGCTCTTTTTGAACGTCTGTTTCAGCTGCCTTCCCAAACTCTGGAAGCTCCTGCTGCTGCTTTTGCCGTTTTTGCTGCTCTTAGGTGAGTATAGCTCTGTGTATAGACTTTACCGCTCAGAGAAAGACACAAATCAGCAGTGAATTTTCAGAATCAGCACACATCCCCAGAGGATGCTTCAGAATGTGTCCCACATCCAGGTCAGCCTCTGGGCTTCTAGTGAGCACGTTTACATTGAACTCAGCTGTCAGCAGCAACATAAGTTTTATTTATTTCTCTCTTACAGCCCGTGATTTACTTGCTTCACACTTGTCATGAATGTTCTTGTCCCCCCCGATGTGAGCTGATTTATTTCTGTTCTCTGTGTGCAGCCTTATGGGTGTGGGGTCCGTCCACTGCTGCGCTGCTTGCCTACCTCCCAGCCATAAACCTAACTGAGTGGCGTCGTGCGTCTCCCTTGGTGTTGTTGTCTAACTTGGTGCCAGTCTCTGCCCCCGTCCCTGCTGCAGAGCCCCCTGCTACCTTCCCCTCACAGGCGCCGGTAAGTGGGAGCTAACACAGGAAGCTGAACTTACCAACCAAACGCTTCCCTCTACTCACTCCACCATGGTTCTCATCAGCCAATCCGCGCTGCGGTGGACTTGGAGCGCCTTCAAAATGTGGAACGCCAACTAGCCCTGCTGTGGGAACGAGTCCAGCAGAGTGACCAGAAGCAGGAGCAGCATCACACCGACATACTGGGCTTCTACAACACCCTGAGGGAGAAGCTCCACACTGAGACCGACAGAGAGAGCCTGGGACTGTGGGTGTCCTCGCTGCTGGAGCAGAAGGTCAGCGCTCTTCGAGGAGAGCTGGAGCAGGAGAGGACACATAGAGCACAGGTAGAGAGATAGGGAGAAATATGGAAGATTCAAGCGACTGAATGACATTTTCCTTGGAGGTTTACACATGTTTCTCTTCTGTGTAGAATGCAGAGCAGCAGAAACTTCATCAGGAGAGTCAGACAACAAGACTGGTTGATTTGGAATTGCTGCTCACCGCTTTGGCTGCAAAGACAGAGGTACAGTAGATTCACTGAGAAACAATCTCACGTGTCAGAGACGGCAGCTTTTTTAAATCTTTGCTCCATTAGATAGATACTTTTATTGATCTCACAAGAGAAAGTCACACTACCCCACACAGCCACTCCTATTTAAGATGGCTTCTTTCGTTGGCACATTTGCTTGAACATTTGCTTGAAAACGGGCCTATGACCGAATAATCTCAATAAATTCTTTATTCTGGAAGCTGGCAGCGTGCTGGACAATTTTTTCTCAAATTACTTTGGAGTTAATTGCCCTTTCTGACACACCTGTGTGAGAAAGAATATTTTTTTCTATTCCAGGCCTTGAATATGCATAGTTACTCAATAACATACAATAAAAACTGGCAACTGCCAGACCATAGCTACATAGATAAAATGTCACAGTAAAACAGGAACTCTGGAAATTCACTGAAATAGCAAAATACTGTGGTTGTGACTGTATTTGTAACACAACACAGTAATGTAAAAAGAGGTTGATCATTTTTCCTACCATTTCTATCCTGCACTCTTTCTGAGATTTGGGTTTTCAGTATTTTCTTTTCTGCATTATTGTGTCCAGTGATTTCCATAGTTGTCTTCAATAATTTCTGTAGGAGGTGCAACAGAGACAGCAGCGCTACGAGCAAGAGAAGGAAAAAATGGAAGAAGAGGTTGTCACTCCAGCGTCAGATTTGGCGCCTCTCGGGTACCACATCTCCACGTTGTGATTTGTGACCAATGTTATCAAGATTAATGTAACTCATGTGGAATGTGTGTTTCACCCAGTGTGGGGGTGAAGCAGGAGGACCACGATGCTCTGCTGGCAGAAGTGCAGAGACTTGAGTTGGAGTTGGGCAGAGTCAGGCAGGACCTGCAGGGTGTTGTGGGATGTAAGGGCAAGTGTGAGCAGCTGGACTCGCTGCACGAGACGGTAACTCATCCCCACACCTGCATCTTCCCTTTCTGTGGTGCACCTTCATGAAACACCATTGCTGACACTGAGTTGTGTGCGCATATCCCCATTCCAGATAAATGCTCAGGTGTCCTCCCAGGTGCGTAAGGAGTTGCAGGCTCTGTTTTTCGGCAGTGGTGTATCAGGAGAGGAACACGGCGAGGTGCCAGAGTCTCTGATCCACTGGCTGTCTCAGCGCTACATGTCCACACCCGATCTGCAGGCCGCACTGGCCTCGCTGGAGCTAAGCATCCTGAGAAATGTGTCCCAGCAGCTGGAGCTCCACCGCACTCAAACCCTGGGTGAAGCAGAGTCCCAAGCGAAGGCGATTGTTCAGACGGTGGCTGAGACCGTCCACAGCTCTGCTTCTGCTGAGGGGCTGACAGAGGAGGTACTGAACGTACACACTCTCCTGTCTAAGTGTCCTGTTTCTTGGAGAGTTAAATGTCATTCTTAATGTGTGTGTGTTTGTTTTGATCTGCATCACAGCAAGTGAAGCTTGTAGTCCAGAATGCACTGAAGCTCTACTCCCAGGATCGAACTGGCCTGGTGGACTACGCCCTGGAGTCTGGAGGTAAGAAACCCACGTCAATACTTCCCCCATCTGGCTTTAATGCCAGCCAAGAGTTAACCCTTTAATGGAGGGGAGGGATTAGCTAGTTCTATAACTCTGTATCATGTTGTGTACGTCTCTTACGTAATGAGCATACAGGCATTAGTGGCGCTACAGGACAACAGGGTATTAAAAGGCCTCGGTCTGTCTACCTCACTCACTTCACAGTCAGTGTTCAGCCTCATGTTAGACACACATCCTTCAAAATTGTCGTGTGTGTTCGTGTGTCAGGTGGCAGCATCCTCAGTACCCGCTGCTCTGAGACATATGAGACCAAGACGGCCCTCATGAGTCTGTTTGGTCTCCCCCTCTGGTATTTCTCTCAGTCTCCACGAGTCGTAATCCAGGTGAGTTTTGATGTGGAAAAGAAATATTCCCTCATAAGAGCTAAAATAAACACACGGAACATATCATTTCCTCCATCAGCCTGATGTCTACCCAGGCAACTGCTGGGCGTTCAAAGGTTCCCAGGGTTACCTGGTGATCCGGCTTTCACTGAGGATCATGCCCACATCCTTCTGCATGGAACACATCCCCAAAGCCCTGTCCCCGACCGGAAACATCACCAGCGCCCCTCAGAACTTCACTGTCTATGTAAGAACACTGCAGTGGGATAGTTAATGCACACCCCTACATTTGACACATCTTCTCATTGATGTTCATTTGTTTGCAGGGTCTGAATGACGAGTACCAAGAGGAAGGAGAGATGCTCGGCCGCTACACATACCAGGAAGACGGAGACTCGCTGCAAACCTTCCCTGTCCAGGTAATTTAGACTATTTGTATTTTGTTATGAAATGAAATATTTCATTTGCCAACATTTACAGAGCTTTTCTTCCCTTACCATCTCTCAGGAACAGAACAATAAGGCCTTTCAGATCATTGAGGTGCGGGTTCTGTCTAACTGGGGCCATCCAGAGTACACCTGCCTGTATCGCTTCAGAGTCCATGGAGACCCACGGCCTCAATGAGTCGACCACTACTATAGACATACTTGTCAGACGTATCACCTTATCTGTACATAGCTCTCACCAACTGCTCCAAAACACTCGGAAGTACTTGTGGATGTTTTGGTATGAGAGACTAAATGGATTGTTACAAGAATGTGCTCACACAGAGTGACAGACGTGTGTTTTATTACTGACAGAATCACAGGTTAAGTGTGAGTGGGGAAAGAGGCGGATCACAGAGGATGAATAGAACCACAGAAAAAGTCCCGGGTCTCCTGTTTGTAAGACACCTCTTGCACTGAACTCAGCCCGCGAAGGGCGCAAGACGTTAATGAGCAGACAAATCCATCCCCCTCTTGGCACCCTGCACTTCTAAAGGAAGGTGGACACATGAGACTACAGGGCTGTGCTCCTCTACGATCTGAAGTCTCATTGTCCGATTTGTCTTCTTGATCATCTGTATTGTTGCTGTTAGTTCATGATATTCTCCTTTGCCTGTGAAACCTGTCCAGGCATTTTCTCACTTCCTTTGTTGTTGTCAAGTTAGCTCAAATGACTAATTGAGCAATTTGGGCAGGCGCGCCCACACAGCCATAATGGATAGATATGTTTGCTCTGGAACTCAGCATGCTGCCCATGCAGGCTCCAAGCGATTGTCTCGCAGATGGACACTTGAAGTCCTCTATCCACATATTACCACTGATCTGTGTGACCGGGCTTTCAGGAGGCTGTACAGAATATATGTATGCTTCCCAAGGGATCAATTCCTGCATGTACCATAAACATCATTTTCTCATGGACTGTGTATTTTCATGGATCTCATACTAGCAGTCAATGCTAGCCATCAATAATATACCTACCTGGAAAGCTTTTTCCTTTTCTGCTCCTGTAAAGAGGTGACATCAGCCCAATGAGACGGCCCACCTCCCTCAAACTCAGTTCTAAACGTCCTCCAGCCCTGGGCTCCCCCGATACCCTGAAGGAATGTAACCTGTATATTTTACTGTTGATTGTCGGCTCTCCATTATATCTGCTTTTCAGTGTTGCTTTTTAAGAAAATCATCTCTTGGTTTTTACTATTGTATTATTGTTACTAATGTTGCTCATTGTTTTTTCTGTTTTGGGGTGTGGATAATGCCAGAGGATGCACTGCAACAACTTCTCAGTTATGTTTGTGGCACGGGTCTTAGCTAATTGTATAAGAAATGGAGGTGTAAGTAGTCATCAATTTTTGATTGCATCTAAGCGGAAGTCTAAAATGTTATGTACAAAAAAAAATGTTTTTCACAATCTTATTTATTAATTCAATTAGTGACTGCAAGATATGAGTTTCTGCAATGTATATTTTGTTCAAAAGTTGTTCAGTGCATTTTGGAATCACGGGACTTTTTTTTTTTTTTTTTTTTTAAGATAAATGGCTATTTTTGTTCAGTCATGAGATGACTTAACTGCTTTTGGAATATATTCCAATAAAGACTTTAATTTTGAAGGCTGTTCAGAGACCAACATAACCCAAACACTACAATTAGAATGCAGCTGTATATGTTTTGGAATAGTCATAGGAAAAGCTTTTGTTGTGTCATTGTCTATTGATTGTTTTTTTTCTTGAAGCTAAACCATTTTTTTTCATAGCCATGAAAAGACACCTTTAGTCACAGGTCAGATTCCAAGTGGACCTCATACAGTGGACAGAAATTTTATATATATATATATACACACACACACACACACACACACTGAGGTAACTTATTGTTACAATTTTATTACTGATACAGTACATGTTCTGTACACAAAACAAAGCCTTTGTTCAATGGGCAGTAAACTAGTAAACTGCTGCCCTCTAGCGTCTCTTACAGGAACTATGGTATGTGTAATATTGTACTGAATGTACTGGCAGAATGAAAACAGTCAGGTTGTATCTTCTTGCTCAGACTGTGACAATCCAAGAGAGGCTTTCTTCAGGCAGGAATGACTTTTTGCTTCATTGTGGTGTATGAATATATGACTGACTTTGACTGCCCCCCCCGGAGGAAGGCTGTTGGCCCAGTAGTACCATCATTACTGTATTAAGTGTGTGGTACCTTTTTATGTCTTGACGTGTTCGATCCGATTGCATCACTATTTTCACGTGTGTGTTTCAGAGGAGAACATCAGCATTTAACCCTGAGACTTCCTCAGTGAATGACTGAGTGAGATCCCATCTACATACATCCATGTACTTTCCTTTCTTACCTCAGTGTCTCATGGAAACTCACTGGGAGCTTCCATGAGATCCCCTTTGCCAAGGAATGGCTCCGCATGATCACCTCCTAAAATAGACACACACACACACAAAGATGAGCAACTTTAGCGTCTTGTTTGTTAGCCTCCGTCATCTGTGTGTGAAGGTTTTCGATGCATGGCAGCATGAAACACATTCACTTTGCAGTCAGTGTTCAGACTCATGGTCAACACACATCCTGTTTTTTTTCCTTCTCTCTCTTCCACTATCTCTCTTAATGCTGTGTATCTATGGCTGCTTGTTTCCTTCACACTGTCTCCATCTCTGTCTCTGTCTGGTGTCTAAGCAGGAGCTGTAAATGTACTCTGGGGTCGATTGCAGTTCTCTGCTGCAATTGACTCTGTTCAAAGACTCATGGAGGAGGTCAGAGTATTTTTTTTTTATACAACATCAAAGGTTCATCACCTCATGACACCGCGTGACTCAGGAACTCATGTTATTAAAGAAGATATCAGCAGATTGATAATGCGACATCTTTATTTACATGTTAGTGCAGAAACTATTTAAATCAAGTGCAACACTGCAATAAATCATCAGAGAAGCAGTAGTTTGGCAGAAAACACGTTCCTCAGAGAGCAGAGAGATCATTATCATCATCTTGCCAAAACAAGATACGTATATAAACCTCCATGTCATTGTCCCTTGTCATTGTTTTACCATACTGCCCCCCTGTAGGCAAATACACTTAAAAATCTTTTCCCAGCCAGCACCTTTCTAATTCAGGCCAGTTCGGAACATCACTGTAGTTGAACCGATTGTATTTCAGTAAATTTGTATTTGCATTGGTATTTGAGGAGGCATCTTTTTTTAATCTTAAACCAAATGTTCAATGAACTGTTTTTCGCAGCACATTCCTACATTCAGCTTTATGTTGTGGGGAACAGCAGCGTAGAGGAGAGAAACCAGCTGGTTGTCTCACTCCTCAGCACAGCTGGGGTTCTATCTTTGCTGCCCGGCAGCGTAGGACTTTCAGGAAGCTGTCAATCTTATGGGAGTCCCGGCGGAAGCAAGACAACAGGAAGTGGAATTTGGTCAGTTTGGACATCTTGTCCTGGCCGATGTCGTTGCCTCCTCTGTAGGGCAGCGAGGAGATGATCTGAGCTGCTGGATCCAGCTAGAAACAGGAAAGAGTTTTACATTTCACAGCAGAACATCACTTTTATCAAAGTTTTTCTTCTCATACCTTCCCCGATAGAATGTTCAGACCGTCTCCCAGGTTCCTGGAGTGCTCCTGCATCTCTTGGATCATGTTGGAGATGAAGCTCTGGGCTGGGTGAGGCAGTGTATTGACAGAGGAGGACAGGACCACCAGAGGGTCTTCCCAGGCTTGGAGCAGAGAGCGAGCCAAGGAGAGCAGGTCGGCCTCCTGTGGACAACCAACAGCAGGCAGCGTATTACCATAGAAAAGAAATGTGAAGGGACAAGGAGCTATCATCTTTGGTTTGTGAAGGGAAAGAGAGCAGAAACAAGCTGTAAATATGCCAACTTCTCTCCAAAGGAGCTGCAGGTCAACAGAAGAAAAAGATCTTCAGCAGCAAAAGGAATTTATTTTTCTTGTTATCCTTCTCAGACTGAAGTCAGATGCTCCATGTTAGAGACAGTAAGTAACACAATTAATACTCAGTATGAAACGTTGATTTGACATATCACATGAAAAAAGGACGCAACATTGACAATGGCAAAGGAAGAAGGAGTGAATAATGGTGAAGGAGGCAACGAGTTTGGAAGGATGGTGTAAGAGCATCACATCAGAAGAAATTGTTCTTTTACTCACTGACACTTGCAGTGCTTGTTCTTTGTCACTGGGTGTCTGCAGAGACGAGGTGTGGCACATTGAGGGCCGGGGATTGATCACCTGGCCTATGGGAGGGAAATGGGAGTTCTGGGGGGTGAAGACAATGAGAAGTATTGTACCATTCGTTCACTTAGACCTCAGCATAACTGACAAACAGTGGAAAGAAAAACATTCATGAACAGAACCAATAGAACCAAATCAGAAGAGTCTGATTTCTGTCTTTGGTGTGGCATTTTGGTCCAGCTTAAATTATTTAAGTGTGACATTCTGGTTATGATGTGGACACAAACAAACCATAAAGTACATTGTAACTTCTGAAAGTTACAAGGAAAGAACACGTGGACTGAAAAAAGAGAAAAGAGATTGCAAATTAAATAAGATAATAACGACAGAATTATGAAAAATAATCGGAATATCAAATTTCATTCATATACCTCTGGTTTAAAATACATCCTTTTGTGTACAAGTTCTAAACTGTATGGTTTATAAGTGAGGTAATGGAATATAGTGATTGTTACATAAATATTTCAAGTATTATTTCTCACTGTAAAATTAAATACCTGTTTGTGTGTGTGTGTGTGTGCGTGTGTTTATACTTATATACACACACACACACAGGTACTCACCAGCTCTTGGGTGAGTATTGTGCTGAGCGAGTGCAGTTTGTCCGAATGCTGAGAGACTCGATCGAGCAGGTCGTTGACGGGAACAGCACAGCACATCGACGCCATGTACAATGCTAGAGAAACCACAGATGACATCTTTTCACTTACTGTCACTGTGTTTTACATTTATCTTAAAGCTATTAATTCACTGCCCAGTATGCATAGGTCAGAGTTCACAGGTTATCACTGTGTGTAGTCACCGATCAAAACGTCATGACATATTATCATTAGAAATGTAACATTTTTAACTTTGAAATTCATTCAAGTAATTGCACATATCAAACAAGTTCTTCTCACCTGTGATGAAAAGTTTGCGACCTTTGGTGTGTCTGTGAGCCATTTTCCCTCTCGGCTGTTTGTCGTATTTGTTCAGTCCCGTTCGTCGCCATTTTATAGTTCCTTCCTTTCAGACTATGGATATGCAGCAGACAGATGAGTGTGGGCTAATTGTTTGGAATGTCCAGGTCATAATGAGAAACATAGTGAAAGACATGTGAATGAATGCAACAGGATGCAGGCGCAGGTTGTGTGTGCATGTGCGAGTGCACTCGTGTGTGTGTGTGTGTGTGTGTACATGGAAAACTTCCCCTGATGGTAATTAAGTGAATGAATGAAAACATAGATCTTCTCAGTACATTTTGTAATAAACATCTGGGGTGTTGTAATTGCTGACAATCACTGAGACATGGACGGCCTCAAGTGTTTTGTTCATAACCTTCTACCAGAACCTTCCAACAGCAGATTTTTTTAATTGACAGTAGTGTGTTTCGGTGCCAACAAACACTAGTATTCACTGCAAAAATCCACACATATCTAAAATGAATTTTACAAAGTTTTCAGAGCAGCAGAGATCATTTCTTCTGAATATCACTGACTAAGAATATAAATTCTAGACATGAAACTGACACAGCTTTTCTGAGAAGTTTGTCATCCGTTAAAAAATCTGAAGCTGCTCGGCCCTGAACCACTGTCCAGTCAACACACATCCACATATGCACATGTCTGCTGCTCACCTTGACTTTGAATTGTCCTCCGGTTGGT
>CAAKHB010002399.1:8137-34482 GCA_901007665.1 Aeoliscus strigatus
TCATGAAATCAGATGATTTACAAAGTACCAGGAAGCTGAAGAATATCAATTTCTGAGTTGTGTTTGAGCACAGTTTGCTGAGCAACATTCAGCCTTCAGGTGCCGTAACAGCTACGTAAAGAACTGAATGCATGTATTTGCGTTCTTTCGGGTTCTATCTGCTGTATGAAATGACATCAGAACATCGGACAGGACATTCGCCCGTCACCTCTGGAGAAGTGACAGACCACTGTTCACCCCTGAGAGTGATTTCTCTCTGGTTCAGTTGTGATTTGGCGATAACGGCGTGAGCTTCATGGCCTGGTTACGAGCGCTCCGGCTCTACATGCTTCAACTGGAGAATGTGAGAATGTGCTATTTTAAAAGACAACTAGTAACTTGAGACGCTGGGAAGTCTGTTGGCCGGCTAAACATAACACCCGACAGATATCTTGCTATGTGACATAATCCGGAGTGGCCGGCTGAGGAGCCTCGGAAAAGTGTCTGAACTGGAGAAAAGAAGAAAAACTCACAAGAATAAATCCTGTTTTTAAGTTTGTAAGGCACAAGTTTTAACACTCAACGAAACACGTTCAAGAGCGAGAAGGACTTTGCACACTGTCCCTTTAAAACACAGCTAATTCCATTCCAAGTCATGTATATACATATATACGTGTGTGTGTATGATTCTGATTCCGATGTCATCAGCCAGGCTCAGAAGATGCAAAACAAAGTCTGGCTTGTTGCTTTTTTTTTTTTTTTTTTTACTACAGGATTTGTTGTCAGTTTTGTATTCTTCTCTAGTTGTACCTGAGCGCATGAACTGAGAGAAATTCACCATCTTTAACATCTTTGACCGACATCAGCTTGTCAGAACCACGTCTGTTTGTTGATG
The DNA here is from genome assembly GCA_901007665.1 of Aeoliscus strigatus. Classification (NCBI taxonomy): domain Eukaryota; kingdom Metazoa; phylum Chordata; class Actinopteri; order Syngnathiformes; family Centriscidae; genus Aeoliscus; species Aeoliscus strigatus. Next base: position 9,012 of record CAAKHB010002399.1, read on the forward strand.
CTTCAGTCAAACCATCATCATCCATGTTACTACTGCTGCATGTTACTACTGTTTGTAACACGTGAGGCTTCATGAAATCTATACATCTTATATACATACTGCCGGAGTAGGACTGTGTACTTTTACTCACATAAGTAAAACAGGTCAAACTGATTGCAGCTTCTTTAATGTGGATATTAAAACTCTTGAGGAGATTTGATTGGTTGACCTTTGACCTGGGTACATCAATCACAATTTTCTGACCACTGATGACAACTGACAACTGTTCAAAAACCTGAAGGATCCATGGAGAAGATAACTGGATGAGGGACATGATGGATCATAATTTGCAGTGCGATACTGAACAAGTCTGACAACTCCATTATTCTATTTGTAAAAGTCTGGTCATTCACAAATGCGTCACGTGGAGTTTTTAACAGCGACTAACGTTACATTCTTATTACAATTTAACATTTGAAAACAGGTGGGCTCAGGCACAAATGTGAACGTGTGTTGTGAAAAAAACAGCTCAGAACAAGCTGACAGTGACATTAAACTCTAACGTTTTTTTTTCTCTGGTGCATAAAATAAACCCTGAACGCAACACGTGGTGCTGAAGTGGAAAAGTGACACACTCAGTCAGAGATGAAGCACAACGCCAACAAACGCGCTGACTACGTTTTTAACCCCGTTAAAACGCCCCAGAGGTGACTGGTCCAACAATTGATGCACTGTGTTACACTGAGTGAATTCCGCTCTGTTCCATTTAAATAAAAAGAAGGGATGAAGAGGGGAGAGGAGAGCACACCTCCATCTTTTCTTCTGCGTGTCATTTCTTCTAATAACATGTATAACTTTTCTATTCCTGCTCTTTCTCTCCTGTAATATGTAACTTTGATTAAGTTTCACTATTTCTTATCTTAAATGTCAAACTTTCACATCCTGCTTCTGTTTGCACCACGTCCAATCACAAAGCATCAACGGGTGTTGTTACGAGATGACGTCACTGCTCCTCAGCGCAACGCGACCAAACGAAGCTGCGCGTCAGTGAGCAGCCCGACCACCTGCCGCTGTCCGTCACAACAGGCTGCGTGCGGTGACACAGACCTGATGATTACTGATGGTGACGCTGAAATCTTGTACGTCTCCTTGTCGGAGCGACAGTTCAGATTTCGGACCTGAATTGGGGCAGAAGGTCTTTAAAAGTTCATCAGATTCCAGTTACCAAACGCACCCTGCACGTCAGCGCGCAGATTACCCCCGGGGGTCAGGTGAACACTCTGAGGCCCTCAGTGACAAACACCGGGTCAGGAACATAAATCAGCTCTGCAGAAACACTCTAATCGAACACCAAGGAAGTTCTCCACATTCGCCTCAGGTATTTCTGTGGTGGCCCACTGAACCATACTTACAACACATATTCAGCTGAGTCACATCTTTTAGATACAACATAGTGGATCACGTCAGCGTGACGTGGCACACACACACACACACACACACACCGGTAGATCTCAGTTTGACCTGAGATATCTCATGTCTTTACAAAGGTAGTCTGAACCCTGTGTGACACCTAAACTGTGCTTCTGCATTTAATCGAATACTGTTTTTTGTGTTGTGTGCATTGTGTGTGTGTGTGTGTTAAAGAGAGACGACAAGTATTGTGTGATGTGAGACTGATCAGAGGAATACATTCAGTCCTTCATACAGAACCTGATATATTCACTGGTTTTCAGCATGTTGCAGCGTCTGTCTGCAGATCTGATCTAAATTTATTTACAGTCCAAGTTTGGTTTCACAGCAGGTGCCTGCGCCGGGCTCTGTTTACATGGAGGACACAGTTTGGCTTTGAGACACGCGTTCCTCAGAGGACCTGAGTGCCTCAGTCAATAGGTTCAACTGGAGTCAAATACGCCAAAATAGAAATAACGTACAATGTGCGGATGAGCTTGCAGCATGTGAAAGTACGCACAGATACTTCACTCTGAGCTTCTTTCCAAAAGAATACTCATTTTATGTGTGTGTGTGTGTGTGTGTGTGTGTACACTTATAAATAATAGAAATGTATTTACTAACAGGATAACACTCTATCTAATATCATAAGATTATTTGCATCATCACGAATAATAAGAGTTCAGCACAAACCATCTTCGATACATCGGTTTGTTTTTACACAATATTAATATTATTAATCATCCGTGTTTGGCAGAAAGTAATTCCATGTAACTGGAATACTGTCATCAGATCCTGGAGACAAACGTGTCAATAAATGACTCATGTAAATATTCAGGATTCTAATTTCATTCCATGTGCACACTTCTTGGTGATGATGATGATGATGATGATGATGATGATGATGTGTGACATCTGTGTGACATCTCAACATTTCTAACCGTTGACAACATCCATGTAACATTTAGAAACCGAATCAGATGTCATGAGTTCGCGGAAACCTGCACTGCTGTTCCACTTCCAACAACCACTTCCATCTACGAACAGATCATCGTGATCGATCCGTCACGTGACCCACCTCCATCCCCGTACGTCTCCACTCCGTACCCGTCCTGCAGCCCGTTGCTCCACGTGCCCTCGTACCTGGCAGGTGTGTTCAGGCTGTGTCGGACCCCGTACCGGCCCTTGAAGCCGTGGGTCCACTCCCCCCGGTACGTCCACCGGCCCTTCGTCTCCACGCCGAGTCCGTGGCGTTTCCCCTGCGCCCAGTAGCCCTGGTACAGGTTCCCGCTGGGCCAGGTGTACACCCCCACCACCTCGAACCCGTTGGACCAGGAGCCCGAGTACTCGCCCTGGCCGCGGGGGCCCGTGCACACGCCGTGGCCGTGGGCTTTCCCGTCCTCCCACCCGCCGCAGTACGTGCCGCCATCGTCGAAGTCGAACCGGCCGCCCGTCATTCGGGCGCGGGGAGTGGAAGTCCGCCGGCGGAGAACCGGAGGGTGTGTCCCGGGCGCGCGACCGACGGCTGAGGGAGGGGGGAGAGGGCTCGCGCATGGGGTGGCGGGTTAGGGGGGACATCGTAGTTTATTTCTGGTGACGGTCTGCGGGTTCCTGTGAGGCTTTTCAAAATAACCACAGCGTAGAATAGAACATATCACAATAGAACTTAAAATAATAGAGTAGAATAGGCTGTAATAGAATATAAGTGGTACGTGATAGAATAGAGATACGGAATTAACAAAATATCGTGCACACTCAAAGAACACAATCAAAGAACAATGGGGCAAAAGCAGCATGCCAATTCAGTGGTTTCCATAGCAACCTAAGGATAATGCAGCTGCTGTTTCATTAAAACTGTAGTTCTGTATACTGTGAATAGTTTATCAGGGTTATACACACACAAATACATAAACTCTCCAACGAGTTCCAGCGTCTGTTCTTGCTGCGGCAACTTGTCCCACCTGTCACCAGAGATGGTGATCACACACTTTGTGTTTGAGATTGAGGCTTCAAACGTCCGTTTGGCGAGGCCGTATGTTCAAACAAGGTTTTTTTTTTAAATTTTATTTTGCTTGGCATTGAACCTAATGCAAACAATGTACATACTGTTGGTAAACATGTAGACGGATGTCAAACTTTAGAATGAGCCATCTGCTCAGATGTGTTGCACATTTCTGATTAGCTGTTGATCATATACAAAACACAGGACAGAACATAAACAAAGTGAGGTTTTCTGTTCATGAAACTGAAACTAATGACCCAACATGTGTTGTTTTATTTGATTTTTTAAAAATATCACAGTATTTATTCATACCACTGTGGAAACTAGCTTCCAATTTATACACACACACACACACACACAGTCCACTGATCACATGCTGAGCCAGCAGTGTCTTAGCTTTCAGGTGTGCCCATGTCATCAGAGTGAAAGCTGAAAGGTTTGTCATAGCCCATCAGGTGGTTGTAGTCATGGGGGACAGGGAAGAGGTCAGGGTTCACCAGCAGTCCTGTGTTTCCAGCGTAGAAGGTGGTGAACATCTTGCTGACGGCTGGGATCCTCACCTGGTTTTGATGGAACACCTGCCTCTTCTCCGTGAGGAAGACGCTCAGGGTGATGGCGGTGTAGGTGTCGGTGTCTGGGTGGTGGTACAGTCGGATCACGTAGCCCTTAGTGATATAGTGGAGGAGCACCGGGGTGAGGAAGGTGAAGAAGCCGATGACGCCGCAGAATGCAGCCTGCAAGGCGATGCTCTGGACTCCTAGACCCGTCTTGAGAAGGATGTTAGGCATGATGATGAGACTGGCACCACTGGAACTGTAAGAGAACATCTTTACCCCTGAAACAACAGAGTGTGTGTCACCTCACATTGTTAACTCTCTTGGACAGGACAATAGATAACATACTGCTGCATCACCTTTTCTTTTACACCCTAACAATTAATCATTCATACCTCTGTTCAGTTTTACTACCTTTATTTCTGTTTTTTTTAACTGTAGGTGCTGTATGTTTAAATACATTTTCTATCTCATTCTATTTCAGTTCTATCTTTCCATAAACTGAATGGATTTAAAGTATCATATTCAGTTTATCACTGTCTGAAGTCTGAAATGAGGAAAACTAATGATTTATCTACATCTTTTTTAAAATATTTTTTTATTAAATAAAAGGACATCAATACCATGATCCTCTCAGACATGTCATGGCAGCTTGTTGGTCGTTTTGGTTTTGCACACCTGTGCACAGAGAAAGAAGAAGCACCTGGCGGAGAATGTTTCTCTCACCTCTGACTGCGATTCCCAGGCTGCCGGTGTAAATCAGGTTTCCCTCCTCGGTGTTGGCGTTGGTGGAGAGACAGCGTGAGGACGGAGGACAGAACTGAACGAACGAACACACACACACACACACACACACACACACACACACACACACACTTCAACTTAATCCACTTTTGTCACATTTGAAAACAGAAAACGAACAGATGAGGGACGAATTAGGGAACAGAGGTATGATGATGATGATGGTGATGAGGGAACATGTGAGGGGAACGACCGTCTGATATCAGTGGGACGAACCGTAGCAAAGTGGCACATTTGTCCTCGCTGTGCAATCAACAGCCATGGACACAATACCATTAACGTTAATACATCAACATGACCTCCTGCTGACCAACAACCCGTGCAGGTTCATACCTTGTGTTTCGACAGGAAGGAGGCTGACGACCTTCTCAAAACGTTGAGCTGCTTTTCTCCACCGATGCAACAGACGTTTAACGGAACTACGCGTCGCGCAGAAGCAAAATGACTTTTTCTCGACGCCTGAGAAACAACATAGGTCCGAAACTTTGGTAGGATATTTACACGAAGCATGTTCACTCGCGCTGTAAATATTAATATAATCGACTTCCGCTTCCGCTCGTTTTTTTCTGCACGAATCTGACGTTCGCCTTCTTCTTCATCTTTTAATGGTGATCATGGTACACAAGCGCCACTACTGGTCTGGAGTGTAAAATTAACAATTATAAAAAGGTTTAAACTCACAAATCTTCCTTGCTGAATAGAACTTTGAGATGTTTGTATCTCAAAGTATTATTATTATTATTATTATTATTATTATTATTATTATTATTAGTAGTAGTAGTAGTAGTAGTAGTAGTAGTAGTAGTAGTAGTAATAATTTCCCGAAATTAATCTCGAGCTCTGTCTATATCGAAACAAAATATAATAAAACAATTAAAATGTTGCTGTCATAATGTATAGACTGTAGAATATGTAGTTGTGTAATTCCTTTTCTCTTTTTGAAGCGTCATCTATTAGTTATTATTCATAAAGAAAAATGACTGGCCTTGAAGTTTATTTTTGCGAGCATTTAAAACATCCAGTTTCTCACAACATCTGTCTAGTACAGAGGTTGACACTACCTTGATTTGGAGTTGAAAATTGCAGCCTAGAGCGATGACGTAATCCCACACATTTATTTTGAAAGTTTCTTTTCCGGAAGCGGTATGTTTTAAAGAGGAAGTAGAGCACCAGTGTTTAGCCGACGGTATTAATTTGTAAACATTTGCAACCTGGGGTGCAACTGTGTGACGCTGGGATGGACATATAAGGTAAAATGCTTTGTACATTCTCTCCGATGGTGGTCTTCGCTAGCGACATCACCACCTGTTGTTTCAGGAGTACGTTACGTTAGTTAAGATTGACATTTTTTGATAACGCTCGCACAGCGTGGTTAATGACTAAATGGAGAGGCCCTTCAACATGTTGGCCAACTTGCTTAACTTCTGAATCCATCAAATTAGTGTTACAGTGGGTCATCGTAACTCAGACATTACGACAGTCACTGTGAGAACTGCTTGTGACGTGACCGGGAGACGCTTCGCCAACGTGCTAGCAAAGGTACATCGCGTTACCAAACGTCCGACTATTAAGTAACTGTAGGGTGTGAACAATATTCACTAGGACAAAAACTGTCGTGTGTTGTTTCACAACTCATCGCTGCTTCAACCAGCTGAAGTGGATTTCTTATCGTACCTTTGAGAATTGTAGTAGCTAACGTTAGCTAGCTGACTGTCTGCATCGGACCTGTCTATCTGCTGAAAGTGCAGTTTACTGCAGCTACTTTTACTTACAGTATATACTGAGAAATGTGGAAATTATTGGTACTGTTTGTTTAACCTATTTAGAAGTCATAAACTCATCGGACCCTTATCTATTATTGACATATGACGTTATGTGTCACTATGACCAACAGGGAGGTTGTCTTCTTTCACTTCCTGTCTTCCACTAATTAACCCCGATTCGTGGTGGGATTAACAACCTCAGACTGCGATTATTCTGTGACAAACCCCCAAACTGCTCCCAATTCAGTGTCGTTAGCGACAAGTTGTCTGACATTTGTCACAGTAAAATCAGACGAAAGTGCCAATTGTAACATCATCACTGCACCTCATGTCAATAGAATGTCAGTGAGTACAGCTCAAAGACATCAGACATTTAATTCAACAACAAGTGTAAATCATATATATACTGAAGTACAAATGCATTAAACCTGTAGAATGCGTCGCTGTGTTCTGCAGTATTAAATGATGTAACGCAAGTACATTGTGTCTTTTTTTTGTCTTTTCTTTGACCTGGATGGCTGAGAACCCTCATTACAGTATTGTTGCCAGTTGTGTTATTATAGTAATAATACTAGTAGGACAGTAGTATAATAGTATCAATACTAGTAGTAAATAGGCCATCTTCTTTACGCCCAAGAGTCAGCACAATCAAGTGATTAGAAATTAAAATAACACTAAATCACACATTCTAAATTGGAATCTGAACAAAGTCCACGTCACCAGTCCTTAGAAAGTCCTTCATCTATCTTTAATTCAGGCCCATGTGGCATTTCAGAAGGAAGTATCACATGTTGACGAAAGTGGGATAAAACTGGATCTGCAGTTTCATCGAATTTTAAGCATATTGGTGAGGTATTTTTCATGCACTCCAACTTTCAGGAAGCCATGCTATCCGTCATTAATCACATACATGGGAAAACTGAAGCTCTACACCTGCTCGACAGAATATGAACAACTGTACATCTGAAACAGATTCTAAGGGTTCCTATACTATGCCATGCTATGTCTGGAATATCATGGAAGTCTGTTCCTTTTGCTGAGTGGTGTGTATATATTTTTGATCTTAGTTTCATTGTCATACCACAGTGACAATCAAGAGCTTCACTTTACTTTTGACATTCAAGGGCATTTGATCATGTTTAGGACTGAATCAGAGGATTTTCTGTGTCACTTGTGTAACTTCTTTTTTCTGACCAGTGACAGAAAAACACTAACACTGATGAACGTTACTGAAGGCACACTAGGAAGAAAGATAGAAGATAGATAGATTTTCAATCTTCTCCATGAGAAATTCACAAGACACAAATTCCAGAAGTTTAGTCTACAAAACAATATGTTCATGGAATGTCTATTAAGAGCAGATGACAGAAAAGCAGAAAGTAAAGTTTGTTGTGTTAATAAAGACATAAGTCTGGTTATAAGACATCATTAATGTGCACCATTATTTTGTACTGAAGTAAACTCAGAAATGGAGTTTGTCGATTGATAGGTTTGAAATATTCAGTTACTCAGAGTAAATAGTAATAATGATAACAGATAATAAAAATAATGTTTCCCTTTTCAAATATTTCCTAACAAAGGTGGTTTTATCACAGTGGGTCCTGTAAACCCAGCTTTGTCATCAGAGAAGAGTCAGGGACATTTGAATTAGAGCGGGAACCGTGGAATTTGAAAGCAACAGATAATGTGCAGGTGTTTCCAGTGAAGGTGTGACTCAAACTAAAGGGAGATGGCCACAAATCATAGCTTCTGACAGGACTGAAGTTTAGCACCAACTACAGTCTGATTTTTTTCACTGCGTCTATAGGTTCAAGTGAAAGGACCAAACAGTTGTTCTTCAGTGCATGGACTCTAAACCAATGCGCAGGTAGGTGTGGAGTCTTTCTGATACACACTGATGCATGATAATCTGTCCACCCAACAGAGTGACGTGAAATCAATTTAAAAAATCAATTACATGCGGCAAGTCTCATTATCTGGTTTAGGTGTGATTTTTTTTACTTCATCAACCTCCACATTTTCAGCCATTGTGCACATTCATACAACAGCTCTTTGTAATGAATACAAATACATATTCTTGATAAGGAGATGCACCCTCAGACGGTACAAGGTTCCCTTTATGACACTAAAAGGATTTGTGTTAAACTAATGTTATAGTGTATTAATAATAACAAACTTGATTTGTATAGCACCTTTTATACACACATGCAGCTCAAAGTGCTTTGCAATAAAACGATTAAGAGACAGTAAAATAAGGATGAAAAAGCAAAAATGACTAAAATACAACAGATATCATTAAAAGATGATAAAAGGAGAAAAAGATTTCCTTATGGACATACTGGTTGTGGTGAACGTCCAGGGCCACCAGCGCACGCCAAGACGCCACTGGAATGGACATCACCAGCCGCTGTACTCTGGGGGACCCCAACAAGCTCCCTGAAGGGGTCCCGCAGCCTGCACGCATGCCCTACGTGTCCGACAAACACCCCCGGCAGACCCTGGAGGTCATCAACCTGTTGAGGAAACACCGGGAGCTCTGTGACGTGGTGCTGGTGGTGGGCGCAAAGAAGATTTACGCCCATCGCGTCATCCTCTCTGCCTGCAGCCCGTACTTCAGGTACATCGTCCCCTCAATAACCATCCCTGAGTGGGAACGTCAGGCTGTGGCGCTAACCTGTTGTCGCGTTCTCTTCAGGGCGATGTTCACCGGGGAGCTGGCAGAGAGCAGGCAGACTGAAGTGGTTATTAGGGACATCGATGAAAGAGCCATGGAGCTGCTCATTGACTTTGCCTACACCTCACAGGTAACACCAGAGCCTCCAGGAGATTCACCTGGAGCCACTTTCACACTCACATACTGTGAGTTATCAGAATAGATCATGTCTACATCATGAGGTAAAATAAAACGATAAATAAGGTAAACAAGCTGTTGGATGAACGCCTCAAGAGCTGTGGCAAATAACCTGGGGAAATATTTTTCGATTATTATTGTACAACTAATTGTAGGAAGGGAAAGGTAAGGAAAGTGGGTGAAGGTTGTTGGTGAAGTTAATACAAGAAATAATATACAAGGAGTCTAACACAAAATCTATTGAATAAACTTTCTACCAGTATTATTCAGTGTTCTGTGAAACAGCACTTCATCATTACGTTGACTCATTTTCTTTTATCTGAAAACAGGAGAAACGATTTTTAACATTTTCAGCTTTTCTCAGCTTTGTTGATGTAGTACCGCTTTCGGTCACTAGAGGCCGACATAAACCACAAATTGATCAGCAATGATTGGATCTGGGTCAGGGCTGATACACATGAAAACCCTGACCCTCTTTGTTCCAGCTGGAACTGTGTACTTAAATTTAATGTCAAAGTAAACAAATGTGGCGGATGAGAAGAACTGATCATGGCGGTTCCTGGACTCCTCTTTGTTTAAAATACACAGAGAAAGAAATACTAGAAAAGTACTTTTTCCTCTTGATGCTTCCAATGCCATCACAAGCCTCGATGCACACTTTACAGAAGTCTTCCTGAAATACTGAACACACGCTTACAGGCCTTGACACATCACTACAGAGAAGAAACAGAAGGATCTGGAAAGATGTGTGACCAGAGCAAAGCTGTGACTGACGTGTGGACCTGTGTGCTCCCAGGTGACAGTGGAGGAGGGGAACGTCCAGACTCTGCTGCCCGCAGCGTGTTTGCTGCAGCTCGCCGAGATCCAGGAGGCCTGCTGCGAGTTCCTCAAGAGACAGCTGGATCCCTCCAACTGTCTGGGCATCAGGGCCTTTGCAGACACACACTCCTGCCGAGAGCTGCTCCGCATCGCAGATAAGTTCACCCAGCACAACTTCCAGGAGGTGAGAAAGGTTTCAGCCTTAACAGAATATACAAGAGAAATATCCACACATGTATGCTCACTGCACACACAAGAAAAAAACAACTCCCTAAAATATTTATTTAGACTTTTAGTTTTTGTAAGGTCACTAACAAAAACAACACAAATATTCTTTTTATTCCTTTACAAATTCCTCCTGTGAGCTCAGCAAGGAGCAATCACATGCTTCGAATGCAGCCGGTTTATATTTGCGTCATTCTCCAGGCTGCAGGTTGTGTACACACCAACTACTGCAGTTATACTGGGGTTAGCACCAGTACTTCAATAGAACAGCAAAGGTTTTTGTGGCTTTAGATCAGCGAACATAGGTTTTCAGTTGTATTCACTCCAAATACTTGCTTTTTCTTCGGTCCCTCTTTTGATTTCTTGGGTGCTGTTTCTTCCACAATCCTTTGTGAATGTGAATCATGTGATAAACACACTGTGTCAAGTCAAACAGGTTCAAACCTTCAGGCTGTTCAGTTCTGTGTCGCACAGGCAGACGGAAAAAAACATGACTCTTCTCTTTCATCTATTGAGGGGGAATGAAGAGACGATGAACAGACAGACACAGTGGAGGGTCGATTCCTGAACTGGAATCTTTTCAAGTGAAATGAGACTTTGCTCTCGTTCACTCTTGCAGTCAACAAACGGCTGAATTAATTTATCCTGAAATGAGGAAAAATGCAGATTTCTGCATAGATGATGTAGTTCTTTGTAAAAAAAAAAAAAAAACTCTGGAGTTTTTCCTTGTTTCCATATGAACTTTGTGAAAAAAGCCCCTGAATTTCCCCAAACCTGGTCCTGGTAGTTGTTCCCCATGTCACCTGCTCCTTCACACCTGATTCTTATTCACATCTGATGATCAGACAGAACTTCATGGAGATTGTTCATTGGAATCAGGTGACATCTGAAGTCCAGGAGCAGTTGAACGGTTGTTGAAGAGTGTCAATGGTCTGAAGGTCCCGTTGCAGCTTGGGGCTAGAATTTGCTGACCAATCAGCTGTGAGCTGGCGATGGTCACCCACAGGGGGCGTGTCTGTGGCTGTGTGACGTACACAGTTACAAACACACCATGACGACACGCTGATAAATCTTCACAACAGCAGCTTGATATGCTATGCTAACAAGTTTACAACGAGAAATGCCAGAGCGTGAATTGTTGGAAAGAGTTGAGTTCTCTGGTGGGTATGTTGAGTCGTTCCGCTTTACGGCACGTCACAACATCACCCGTTGCTGTGGAAATGACAGTGGTTGTGGGACACGTAATAGCATGTTTTAAAGTTGTTGATCTTGGAATCTTTGGTCTGGACTGGACTTCAAACAGGGGTGCCCAAGGGCTGCATGTTCTGTAGGTTTTAAATGGTGTGTAGGGGTGACTTCTAAAACCTGCAGGTGATGCGGCCCTGGAGGACACCTCGATCTTAAAACATGGGTGGGAGCGTTGGAGTAGATAGATTCTGTGGCTGAGAACTGCTGACCCACGTCTCTGCTTCTCGCCAGGTGATGGAAAGTGAGGAATTCATGCTGCTGCCGGCCAACCAGCTGATCGACATCATCTCCAGCGACGAGCTCAACGTGCGCAGTGAGGAGCAGGTGTTTAACGCGGTGATGGCCTGGGTGAAGTACAGTATCCAGGAGAGACGAGCTCAGCTGCCTCAGGTTGGTGCTTGGAACACACACACACGGTCTGACTGTAACCGCTTCAGGTTGTTTGTTTTTTTCCTCAATAAATGACATGTCCATAAATAAAGATATAACAATCTCATCATGCTTGTAGGAAATAATAATGTATGCTCCCCTGTGACCTTGAATACAAGCTGCACACACACACACACACACGCACACGCGTTTATGCTGATGATGTTAACCATTACTGACGTGGACATTGATTGAAACGGTCCTCAGGTCCTGCAGCATGTCCGTCTGCCGCTGCTCAGCCCCAAGTTTCTGGTGGGAACCGTCGGGTCAGACCCTCTGATCAAGAGTGACGAGGAGTGCAGGTAAAGCAGGTCCAGGTCCAAAGCTGATTGAGGCGCATGAGACACATGAGTAGCAATGTTGTTTTCATGTCAGAGACCTGGTGGACGAGGCCAAGAATTACCTGCTGCTGCCGCAGGAGAGGCCGCTGATGCAGGGCCCGAGAACCCGGCCCAGGAAACCCATCCGCTGCGGAGAGGTTCTGTTTGCAGGTCAGAGGGCGCCACTAACACTCCACGCAGGTGGAAAAGTCTGTCTGTGTTTCCTGATTGGCTGTGGTCATCAGTGGTTTGGCTCTAAAGGGCCGTCCGCCAACTGACCCGTAAAGAATTTGAACGTCCACTGGGGGCGCTGTCCTGTTTGGTCACATGTCGTTCAGTTGGCGGCTGGTGCAGCGGTGACGCCATTTCCAGCGTGGAGCGCTACGATCCTCAGACCAACGAGTGGCGCATGGTGGCGTCGATGAGCAAACGGCGATGTGGAGTCGGCGTCAGCGTGCTGGACGACCTGCTGTACGCGGTGGGAGGTCACGACGGCTCGTCCTACCTCAACTCAGTTGAACGGTGTGTCATCTCTCACTCCTCCATAGCCATGTCTTTGAAAACGCTGTTGGAAGAAATGGACTTTTCTATCAATGCAGACAAAAAGTAAAGTGAATGTGAAACAAACGGAACTGATTAGACTGAAGTTTTAAATGTTGTGAGCTCACGATCCAGGAGTTTCTGCTGACGTGTGCGTTCCTGTCCAGATATGACCCAAAGACCAACCAGTGGAGCAGCGACGTGGCTCCCACCAGCACCTGTCGGACCAGTGTGGGCGTGGCTGTCCTGGGCGGATACCTGTACGCCGTGGGAGGACAGGACGGGGTCTCCTGTCTCAACATCGTTGAGCGGTAGCGATGAAAACATCTTTTTTTTTTTCACGACAGACGAATGTGTGTGTGAAAAGTGTTCTGGTGACGCTCTGCAGGTACGACCCCAAAGAGAACAAATGGACGCGAGTGGCGTCCATGAGCACGAGGCGACTGGGCGTCGCCGTGGCTGTGCTGGGGGGGTTCCTGTACGCCGTCGGGGGGTCCGATGGGACGTCGCCTTTGAATACAGGTTTGTTGATTCATGTGTTCATCCTCCAGCACAACTGAGTCTTAACTCTGTCTTCAAGCTGTGGTTTTCTACTCACATGAGTAGAACACAACATTCTCCATTTTAGTCTGATAAGTCACAAAAACAAATAACTGAAACTTTGTTTTAAATACAAACTCAGATTTTATTTCTGAATGTATTATTTACATTTTAACATTGTATCTGTTTCATGTATATTTTTCTATTTTACATTTAGATAGTGATCGTAATTGTTCTTTTCTTCCTCCAGGAGTCTGTCCGACACATTTTACATATGATAATATTCCCAACAGCGTTTTAAAACGTGTCCTTAAAAGAGCAGTGATTATCTTTTCATTTCAGTCATTTTTCCATCAGATACTTGAATTCAGAGTCACCGTGTCTTGATGTGTGTCCTCTTGTCCTCTCGGCGTCCTCAGTGGAACGTTACAACCCTCAGGAGAACCGCTGGCACACTGTGTCTCCCATGGGGACGAGAAGGAAGCACCTGGGCTGCGCCGTCTACCAGGACATGATCTACTCCGTCGGAGGCCGAGACGACACCACGGAGCTGAGCAGCGCCGAGCGCTACAACCCACGCACCAACCAGTGGTCTCCTGTCGTCGCCATGACGTCCAGACGGAGCGGGGTGGGTGGGATTTTACACCGTAGGAATTTACTGGACAGAAGAGTGTCACGCTTACGTGTGTGTGTGTGTGTGCAGGTGGGACTGGCTGTGGTCAACGGTCAGCTGATGGCCGTCGGAGGATTCGATGGGACGACGTATCTGAAGACTATAGAAGTTTATGATCCAGATGCCAACACGTGGAGGTGAGCTAGTTAGTTAGTTAGTTAGTTAGGATTTTATTCCCAAGAGTCGTACACCAAAGGTGACACTTAAATTAACATACACGAAAGGAATGTACCGGAAATCATGCTTTCATAGATGCATTTCAATCGTAAAACCAAAAACAACCCTCCGTCCCCGGGTGGGCTCCAACCCCCGACCCTTGTGACACACCCACTAACCACTGGTCCACAGAGACAGTCATCTGCTGCTATTGTGGAGTTCCAGACACAGATGTTGAAAATGTCCCTATGTGACAATGAGGAAGAATCCTTAAATCCTTAAATCCTGGTCCTGGTCCATTAGCAGCATTTCCTGAACAGGTCATTAGAATCCCTTCAGAACCTTTTGAATTAGTTTGCGAACAGACAAACAGATAAACTCAGACAAAAACACAAGCTCCCTGGTGGAGTCATTAATATGTGTGTTAATATGCTTTTTGGACGAACTACTTGAAAAACCTTATCTGTAAATAAATAGTGGAGTTTATCAAGAGTTTCTCAAAACAAATCAGGCTCATCCTCAGAAAAACTTTGACAGAAAAGCCCTTGCCTGTGGTCGTGATACAAAGGAGAGTAAAGCAAAAAATGTAATTAATGTTCAATCTCTCCCAGGTCACACACCTTTTGAATGAATGAATGAATGAATGAATGACTCTGCTCGGCTGCAGAACATACCAACTAAATAATTAGGTGTCACATTTAATAGTTCCAGATGTAATTTCCTGATTCTTGTGACTCTAGAGTCTGAATCTGATGAAGTGGTTGGTTGAACCAGTGGTGTCTGACGTCTCCATCTCCTCCAAACCCGAGTCACATCAGTAGCTTGGTGTCAGTGGTCCAGGAGTTCTGTTCCAGACAGCAGCTTTAGTTGGTTCATCAAATCCTGACTTCAGAGTTCATTCCTCATTTCAGGTGTTTTACTGAACCTTCTTTCTGGAACATTCCCAGGACAGAACCACAGAGTTTATATTCAATACACCAAAGAAAAAAATGTGTTTGTTGCTTGGAACAAAACCAGACTTGTGTTGTGTTTCCAGGTTGTACGGAGGAATGAACTACCGGCGGCTGGGTGGAGGGGTGGGTGTCATCAAAATGACTCACTGTGAATCCCACATATGGTAACACTCCCCACCCCACCCCACCCTCCCCAGGCTCAAACATCCAGTGGTGATCGGATTGTTATTGTTCCCACGGTGATGGATAGAAGCAGGAGAAGAGGATGTCACTTCCTGTTTAGTTTTAGACGGCGGCTGTGAGAAACATCTGGACGTTCCTAGACTCCACAATCATCCTTTGGCCTCTCACAGGTTCTGATGTCAGAGAGAAGCTGTTGGTTGAAAGTGTGTTCATGGTTCTGAAGGAACACACACACACACACACACACACACTGTTTTTTTAAAATAACACACACAGAAGAGATTCCAAGGTCGGTTGTGGACCCACTGTGGGCAGAACGGACTGACACTGACATGAAGTCAGCTGCTGAGGCGATGAAGGATCAGATTGTTCTGTTACAACACTTTGGATGATCTCCTCCACACGTGAACATGTTTTGTTTTTTTAAAAGAAGCTCTGCGATGTCTGACGGAGCAGATGACTGGATTTCTGTCCTGAGACGTTCTCTCAAGAACAAGAACAAGAGCAAGAATAGTGTGTTTGGACCTGTGAACGTCAGAGATGATGGATGAAACCCATGAAGGACGGAGTCACACCAGTTCTCATTCATGCACCTGTTCAGTGCAGTGTAACAGCCCCTCCTGCTGGTGAGCTGTGAGCGTGCACCTCAGAGTGAAAGGATCAGATTTGCACTGCGAATGGATTTTTGTTTTTAATTATTATCGACAGAATGTTGCATATTTGGGGAGAAACATGTGAAAAACCTTCCAGTGGTTTGGACATTTCAGTGGTGCAGGAGTTTGTTCTGTGGCTGAACATATCTCACTTATTTTTTATTTTGTTTTTTTTTAAAAGAGTGATACAGTTTATGCATCGTTTGGCTAATGTCACAGACGGGCAGGTTCACATCCAGTCCGAATGTCCAGTCAGAGGTCAGATACAGATGTTCTATGGGGGGGTGTCATGTGTTCACACACAGTGTAGTTGTGCACGTTGGTGTGTTCATGGCGTCTATGCTGTAGGATTATTGCAGTTTAACTTGTACATGCATTTACTTTAAAGTGACTGTGCAGATTTCACACCAGGAGATTTGTTGGAGTAAAATAATGTCTGTGGTTCTTTTTTTGTTTTTGTTTTTTGTTAACTGCCGCAGTGTTTTTTTTTTTCCTCCAGTATATCAACTCCTCATGGCAAAATTAAAACATCTGTCTGCAGCTCCATGAACCTTTCAGAGGGTTTTATTCTGCACCTGAGATTCCACCAGTGAACGACTTGTTTATCTTGTCTATTGTTTAGGTTACGTGTTCAGGGAGCACGCAGGCACGCACACACACGCACGGTGCAGACACACATGACCAGTTTGTGTTTTGTGGTGAACAAAGAAAACAATGTGCTGATAGCAAACACACATCAGCCGCCAGCCGCACACACACACGCACACACACACGCACACACACACGCACACGCGCTGCGGCTGCAGGTGAAGCAGCTCTGTGTCTCAGGCTGCTGGTTGTGTTGGCGGTGGGCTGCAGGCGTTTGTGTTTGTGGTGTTTGGAGGCATCATGCATCATCAGTTGTGTCTCCTGATGGAGGCCGTGCGTCAGGCGGCAGTGAAGGCGCAACACAACAAGACAGGCGGTTCACAGCACAACAAGGAAAACAGACAAATACAGAAATATCAAATATGCATATATGGAGTATATGGACTCATTTCTCTCAGGAGATTGAAAAATTAGTGTTGCTGTAGAAAGCTACAAAGATGCTAATTGCAGCAGTGCACACACACTGGGACTGGGGAGTGAAACTGTCTCAGCCCCAGTGAGCTGTCCCTGTCTGTTCTGCAGTAACACACGGTCAAATAGGACGACTTCACTCGGGGAACAAGTCCAAATTGAAGACGCTGATTGGACTCTGTGTCCTCAGCTCCAGGACGTAGACTGTGTCACTGTGTG
Organism: Aeoliscus strigatus; assembly: GCA_901007665.1. Lineage (NCBI taxonomy): Eukaryota > Metazoa > Chordata > Actinopteri > Syngnathiformes > Centriscidae > Aeoliscus > Aeoliscus strigatus. The sequence goes on from CAAKHB010002399.1 coordinate 26,428, forward strand.
TTCGGTACACTGTCACTGGGACCTTTGACCTCTGAGTGTCTGTCAGCTGGGAGCTCCTCTGGTCCTCCGTCGGCTGAACCTCAAAACACTTTTTATTCGTCTCGCTCTCTCTCACCACACACACAGACACACACACACACACACACACACACACACGCTCAGCAGCTTCAGTTTCAGCCTCCAGGAGAAAGTCAACACATCTGATCTTTGATTCAGAGTTCAATCATCACGTATGAAAGCAAATATTTCCCACAATGGTTGGGATATATATGAACACACACACACACACACACACACAGACACACACACACTCAGGAGGTTAGATGTCGCTCTCAGCAGGTGGTTCTTTGTGAGTCTGCTGACGCTTGATGTGTCTGAGGTGGAAATGATTAAACTTGTGACAAACTAATCTGCACGGATGAAGTTTCAAACTTTTAACAACCTAAACAGCGGAGGGATTGGGGTTGTCTGATTCTAGATGATTCTCTGTTGTCTGACGTGTGTTTTGATTTGTTGAATCGTTGTTCTGACCCATCACCTGAGTAAAGACCTGCTCTGAGTAAAACCTCTGTTTATGTTTGAGTCTCTCATCTGTTCCTCATAGCGTACAAAACATCAGAGATTGTCAAATTATTTTTACAGTAAATTCAACAGCAACCATTTCTTTTTCCAGCCAATGTGGTGCCAATGTAGTAATGTAATGTTACAAACCATTTTATTGCCATTTTATTCGGAAATGAAAAATCTGCAAAAAGAAAACCACTTTGTCATAAAATTCAAAGGACTTTTTCTTCAGAAACAAACACCAGAGAATCCGTTGTGGATCTGTGGTTCCTATTTGGATCGTGGACGTTTGTTGCCGCGTTTTCACGTTGTGCGACGTCAGATCAGCTGCTGCGGCTCGTGTTCACCAGAGATTACAGACTCATTGTCAGATAAACAAACTAATTCATCTTCTATTTGCAGCCGAGCTGCGTGGACACGCTGCCACTCGTCTGCCTGTCGTCTTCGTTAACGTGCTCAGGTCTGTCTCATGTTGTCAGCGGCTGGAACCACATTTTCATTTCCTTTGTTCAAGTGTCAGCTCCAGTAAGTGTAAGTAGGAGGATCGTAAATGTTTCAGCAGCACTTCCTCTGCCACCTGATCTGAAACGCGACGGGAAGCTGGTGACTTCAGACCTGATTTGTTGAGACGTTACAGTCGGTGGATGTGAGTCGCTGCACAAACCAAAATGGTACACGTGTCCCACTTCACATGAGATGGTGGTGGACGACAGTGACGCGCTGAAGACTCCAACTCCGAGCCAAAAAACTGTTCTGTGTCCGTGTCGGTCGGTACGGCCACGGCCTCATGCTGGGGCGTCGGTGTTTGAGGTCCAGAGGTGGAGTGGATGTAGTCTAAGCAGCTAACGTTTCTTTAACCAACGTTTGTCATTGCTGTTCGTTGTCGTGTTTCTTGGCCTTGTACGAAGGTTCAGTGAACCAACGAGTTGCTGAGAACTGATTTAAAGGATCAAATGAGCTGATGAACACATATAAAAGCATGTCAAATCATTAGAAATGTTGGAGTTTAATGAACAATGAATCACTGACGTTCACACAGTCGTCTCAGTCGCCTCAGCAGGACGAACAGGAGCAGTTCGATGTTTGCTCTCCGGGGCAGAATCACCCGTCAACCGCTAACCTTGGCGTGAAATGAGCTGAGGAACGAGAGATATCTGAACACGGAGTGACTGAAGGCCGTGCGCTGGCTGTCTTTCAGAGGTTTCCTGCCGTTCGCTCTTGTTATCGCCTGGCACCATTAACACACATCCCCCGCCGACAGCAACTTCATGCAAAGCAGACAGGAAGTCAGAGGACTGATGGCTCTGAAGACTCGGTCCTCTAACGCGCTCCACATATTATCCAGATGGATGTGTGTGTGTGTGTGTGTGTGTGTACAGCAGTCTTTGTGAGGGCTGTCTTTTCACCAGTCGGACTGAGGACATTTTGACCGGTCGCCATGTTTGAAGATGAACACAATCTTCGGGTTCAGATTGGAACTGGGTTCAGGTTTAGATAAGTTCTGGTTCTGCTTCAGGATCAGGTGTGATGGTTGTCCTCACTCTGAGCACTAGACAAGTGTGTGTGTGTGTGCATGTAAATGCTCCGCAGCTCGTCTAATCTCTTCCACAGGGGACGTCATGAGAGCGTGATTAAACAGAACGACTCTGTCAGAGCTTCAGATTTTCATTCTGCAAATTGCCGCGGTGGTTTATCAGACTAAACCTTCGGCACTTTTCACTTCATTGCAGGAAAGTCCACATTTCCTTGAAAACTGAAAGGCCTTGAGTTAACTCGAAGAGCGATGCCGAGAAATGCTACAGTGCTGTGTTCAGATACTGTAAGTAGGTCACTGCTGCTGCAACTTCCTGCACAACGATAATGAAGGACCTTTTGAATCTAGCTGGAAAAGATTCTGCTCACGTTATGTGCTGATCTTCATGTGCTGTACGTTTCATTTGGTTTTATACTTCACTTACACCATTCCACTGAAACTGTACTGCATACAGTACTGTGAATAGTATTTATTTTATTTCATTTCATGTTGTGTGCAGTGTTTTAAATCTATTCTATGTTCTATTCATTTTATTCTATGTTCAACTTGTGCCAAGAATAATGATAATAATAATAATAATAATAATAATAATAATAATAGAAGGAGAGGAGATGCTATAATATTGTGTGAATTAATCAGTATTACATGTCTGTGTACATACCATATACCAGGGACCCACTGTAGCCCCACCCAAACGAACTGTCTCAAAGCGTAAAATAGAAATTAAAACAAAAAAACAAAAAACTAAAATAATAATAATTATATACTTTATTTGTACTGTAATGTTTATACAAACATGCAGCTGCTTTCCAACAAAGGAGATTAAACAACAAATAAATGAAACCAGGAAAATCACAAGTATCAATAAAACAGTAATAAACAATACTGTGCATTTTAACTTTAAATGGAGCAGTTCTGCAGATTTTGACTTCTTATCAGATGTTGTTTCATTGTGGATCAAACATTTCTTTCCATTGAAATAGATGAATATGTAGCCAACATTTAGTTTGATAGATCTTACTGCTGGCATGTGATCTGGTTTGACTGTTTTCTGAGGTCAAGAGGAGCAAGTCACCTGGAAAGGAACAGTAAGTGTTGTTCCCAGCTTCAACAGGAGGGGGCAGCATGGATACACCGGCGTCTCACACTGCCTGTTGTTCTGTGGCTCTGTACAGTGGGACACTGACATTAAGAGAAGCAGTTAAAGGTTAAATACTTTTCTCAAGGGTTCCGTCCAAACTCGCTCAACACACGATGGAATCCTCACACAACCTCACATCACCTCCACATCCACTTCTGCAATTCATCTTCAAGGCTGTTTGCTCATCTGCTGGCCCAAACTTGACAGATGTGTAGTTCCTATGAATCGACCACCTCTCAGCTGTGTAATCTCATCCTGTGTGGTCAGGAAACACTGAACTGCCCCTCTGAGGTTTTTACAGACAATGTTTCTCATTCTGGAAATGCTGCAAAGCTGCAAAATCACAGTATTTTCTGTACCTTTTCTCCATTAGAAACACAAGTTTGTATCTGCAAATTGCATTGCTTGCACTACACTTACTTCACATTAATACATCTTTTAAAGGACATTTGCTCCGGTCCGGAACTTTTTTCCCCAGAGGATTTACAGGGCGACAGGAGCTTCTACCCGCTGCCAACGGCAACTGGCGCCTGCAGCTCGGGACGTACACACACACACACACACACACACACACACACACACACACACACACACACACACACACATCAGTGAGTCAGTGGACGCTTGCATCAATCACTAGTGTCACACGTAAATGACTCTACACTTCAGAACATCTTTCATCGTTTTCCCATGAGTGTCATACGTGTGTGTTTAGGGTGGAACGCAGTGTGTTGGAACACACTGACAACTAACCTGATATGTTGTGTTTCTATTTTTCTTTTTAAATCCAGATATTTGATACAACTGGAACACGGCATTAGTTAAAAGAAGTGATGATTTCTGACCGCTGAAATGGTCTGTAAGTATGAAAACACACACAGACACACACACACACACACACGCAACCAGATGCAGTTGTGCTGTAAAGCGTCAAACTCACGATGACGAAAAACGTATAAATTCACAGCTGCAGTGGAGGCGTCGCCCAGAGAAATCATGTCTATAAATATAGACTCCTGTAATTTGACCTCGGTGGGACTTTTATCAGCGTCCCTGGGACCAGAGTGTTCACACACCCACAGAATCGGCCGTGGGTGGAAGAGCTTGTTATTCTTGTCTTGTCTTGTTACCGTGGCAGCATCAAGGCTGAGGGACAAAGTAAGAAGATAAACTTAGTGACACCAGCTGCTGCTGGGGGAGACCTGCTCTCTCTCTGCCTCTCTCTCCCTCTCCAGATGTTCTCGTTAGGAGCTGAAGGAACCACTGAGTGAGAGGAATCTGTACTTACTACTGTACTAAAGCAGGACGAGGCGACAAAGAGATCAAGACAGTCGGAGAAATAATAATGACTTCCATTTTTATAGTGCTTTTCTTAACTCAAAGTCGCTTTGGGGGGGGGGCCTGGTACAGAGCCTTGGGGAACATCCAGCAGAGGTGTGATCATGGAGGGAGATGAAGTGGGATCTGTTGGAAAGGTAGGAATGGTACAAGCTGGGAGAAGTACATCTGATACCAAAGTCTTTAAGCCTGGTGAGCAGCGTATCATGGCTCATGGTATCAAAGGCTGCAATCCGATCGAGGAGGAGGAGGATGAAGGAACCAGTGTTGGCAGAGGTGAGGAGGTCACTGAGGTCCTGAGGAGGGTGGTTCCAGTGCTGTGTTCAACAGAGGGGGCAGAACCAGACTGAAGGGGTACAAAGAGATTACTGAGGTAGAGATGGGGACAGATCCATGGGACAATGAGGAATGAGGAAAGTTTTTCCACAAAAAAAAAAAAAAAAAAACAACCAGTTCAACGCCACAACACAAGGACAACGGAAACACAATTCAAGAGAATTTCAGGAGCTGAGGAAATGCCACGGGGATTTAAAAGCCTGAGACAAAAGACGAGGTGACTAAAACAAAGAGGTTGTTTTCTGTCAGAGGATTCTCAAATGTCATTAGATACCGTTGTCTGTCCCACAAACCAACGTGTCGGAGGAAGAAAATTAACAAACACACAATAAATAAATATATTCATTCATTTTCATTCGTTTTTCTTTGTGCATTTATCTATGTAGTTATTGCTGCATTTATTTACACGTTTATTTCTGCTTTTATTTGTTTCTTCAGTCATTCATTTATTTATACTTATGTTATTTTTTTGGTTATTTTCTTTTAATTGGGAACCACTGACAGACACAAAACAAGCTCAACATACAAATCTGTGTTCCGCAGCCATTTCCCCCCTTTGTTTGAGAAGGTGAGCCATAAATTCGGTCTTCTAAAGCTTCTTGAAGCTGGACTGAATTCTCAGCTGACTCAACGCTCATTGTTGGTTCCACATCTGCAGTTCTTAAAAGCCCGATATGCTGTTTGTTGAGGTGTTGAGCAGTATTCTGGTGTATGGACCGATGCTGTCGTTAATATTTAATCTGCGCGCTGCATCTGCTTTTCTCTCAGCGTCTCATCTCCAAAGGGTAAAACTCCGTTATGACTCTTCTGTACCAGCGGCCGTCCACTTGAGATGATTGGTAGAGAAATGAAAATGGTATCAGCTGATCGTCAGTGTCAAATGTAATAAATGCGACGTCCTTTAATGTGGAATTTTCATTCATCGTATTTTTTCATCTTGTCAGTTCAACTTAACATTTCCGGGCCGCAGCGTCTCAGTTCAACTCGATTAAAGGGCTTCGGTCCAACAGGTCCCATCAGCTGGCCGACATCTGCGTCTGCGTGCAGGGTTTTGACTAATTCACCTCGTAATTCCATTGAACTGTGAAGGTTTCGTCTCCATTTGTGTGAAACAATGAACATGAGCTTTGATTGGGCTGCTACCATCGCTATGGCAACACTCTGTCCATGACATGCTGCTGGTTATCACACATTTAGTGTTTTATTTAGACGTGTTCGACTTTTATTACCGTTTTCATTGGGCGCAAACACACACACACACACACACACACACCAACATTTTACCTGATGTGATGCAAACATGCTTAAAACTCGTATGACTATGTGCTGTATGTCAAAACCAACATCTTAGAACAAATGAAAATGAGAAGAATTGATCTCTGTGTTCTCGCCGGCAGCTGAACGTCAGCAGGCGAAGCAGCTGTGAAATGAAATAACAGGTTGGTGTACAACTCCGTGTTTTTATGTTGCTGGTCTTATGTCTCTGCTTTGAATCCACTGCGCGGCCCCCGCGGCAGAAAGATGTTTTTAAAGCAGTAAGAAAAGTGAAAGTTGTGTAAAACAAAATGCAGCAGTGTTTTCTGTTATCACATGTTAGAATTTATGGGTTTTTTGGTTTGTTTGAAGTTGTAACAGCTCAGATACATCACACTGCAGTCACAAAACTATTGTCGATAAGTATTGTTCAGTGCCTGTAGCTGTTGGTATCTGTAGACAAAGATTTACTAATTACAACATGTTTCTATTCCTTCAGATGAGAGAAACACATGTATTTGTCCATTACATGTTGAAGATTTTGTTAAAATTGACTCAAAAAATGATAAAATTCACACAACATAGTCAGTAATTTCTAGAAGACATTTAGTTCACCTTTGACCTTGTGTGTCACGGTCTCTTTGGTTTGGTTCTTCCAATTAACTCACTAGTTTTCTTTTATTTCAGGACACATTGAACTTTTGCAGTGATAAACTGTGACACTCTTCGAAGCTACAGTCACGTCTGGTTTCCTCTGTATTTTCCGTCCACAGAACCTTTGTTCTTTGAATGAAGCTGAACATATCTGGGCTCCTCCTTGACGTACCGTCTGGGCGTACAGTGGCAAGAAAAAGGACGTGAACCCTTTGGAATTTGTCACATTTCTGCATAAAATCACCATCAAATGTGATCTGATCTTTGTCAAAATCACACAGATGAAAACCCAGTGTCTGCTTTAACTGAACCCCCCCAAACATTTACAGGTTCTCATATTTTAATGAGGATAGCATGCAAACAAGGACAGAAGGGGGAGGGGGGGATAAGTAAATTCGCTCAAAAGAGCTGTCTGAAGACCTGAGATCAAGAATTGTTGATTTGCATAAAGCTGGGAAAGGATACAAAACCATCTCCAAAAGTCTGGATGGTCATCGATCGACAGTCAGAGAAGTTGTCTACAAATGGAGAGAGTCTGGCACTGTTGCTTCTCTCCCAAGGAGTAACCGTCCACTGAAGATGACGAGTTCAGCGCAGAATACTCAGAGAGGTAAAAAAGAACCCTAGAGTGTCTGCTAAAGACTTAGAGAAATCACTGGCACAGTCCAATGTCTCTGTGCACACATCAACTATATGTACAACAATGGCCAAGAATGGTGTTCATGGGAGGACTCCACGGAGGAAGCAACTGCTGTCTAAAAAAACATTGTTGCTCGTTTAATGTTCGCAAAAAGGCACTTGGACACTCCACAGAAGTTTTGGCAAAATATTTTGCGGACTGATGAAACCAAAGTGGAATTGTTTGGGAGGAACACACAACGTCATGTGTGGAGGAAAAATGGAACAGCTCACCAACATTAACACCTCATCCCCACCGTGAAGCATGGTGGAGGGTGCATCATGGTTTGGGGCTGTTTTGTTGCCTCAGGGCCTGGACAACTTGCAATCATGGGAAAAATTAATTCAAAAGTTTATCAGGATGTTTTGCAGGAAAACCTGAGGCCGTCTGTCAGACAGTTGAAGCTAAAAAGAGGATGGATGCTGCAACAAGACAATGATCCAAAACACAGAAGTAAATCAACTTCCGAATGGTTTCAGAAGAACAAAAGACACGTTCTGGAGTGGCCAAGTCAAAGTCCAGACTTGAACCCCATTGAGATGCTGTGGCATGACC
>CAAKHB010002400.1:29260-43610 GCA_901007665.1 Aeoliscus strigatus
GGGGGGGGGGGGGGGGGGGGGGGGGGGGGGGGGGGCATGTCGCTGGGCACACACACACACTTTACAAACCAGACTCGTGTGTTGGTGTTGTGGAATCTGACCTTTTACCCTTTAACCCCGACTGAGTCGCTACAAGATACAAAATGTCCATCAGTCCCTGAAAGCTCGCTGGCTACCGGGAACAGAGCAGATGGGATTACCGTAATGACAGCATCATGGACGTTTTCTGACTGCCAAGATAGAAACATAATGTGGTTCTCCACAGCGATGCCGGGCTGAAATCTTTGTGTGTGTCAGACATTTCTGTCAGACTTCATGCATGCCACTTCAAGCATTGTGCAAATAAATTCTTGCTCAGAGAGAAACGTGGAAACAAACCTCTCCAGCTCTTTTCCTGCTCACGGTTACTACAAACAAGGTCACTAATGCATCTTTGCTTGTTCCCCTCAGCGCTTTGAATCCATTACCGCCCAGCAGGCGACCCCAACAGGTGGAAATACCACGTCTGAGTGCTGGCACACGCCACCTGAGTCCTTTGAATTAAGTGCAGCAGCATTGTTTACTTGAAACAGAACCAACCCTGGTGTGAATTGACTCGGTCGACTTTTATCGCGTGAGGGGAAGTGTTCAATTATTAAGAGTTTCAGCATAAAGCCCATAAATCATACATTGTTAATTACAAATTTGTGTGGACGGGGGGGCGACATGTATGAATAATACAGATGTGGGAAGTGTTGCTGCTGGAAACGTCACAGCGTTGCATCCACCCGCCGGAGGAAGAACGTCCCAGAGTTGCCCAGAACACAGGCGCATGAGACTCATGAACTGAGAGGAAAGAGAAAGAAAGAGGACCGGTAAGCGCCACGTCTCGTTTGAACAGAGCATGTGAGAGCAGCTGAACCTGATAACGTCGACTCATCTCAGCTGTTCTCGGTGGAACCCGTGTGGCTGCTCACCAGTGTCCCTGACTTGTTCTCCAGACGCTCTGATTTGAAATGACACCCACAGCAGAGAGACTCGCCAGCACCACGCAAGCCTCTCACACACGGCGCTGGGAGAAGCTGGATGTTTCAGGCCTAATCTATTTTTAATCCTCCCCCTCAACAACACGTCTCTAAGACTTGTCACCCGCCCTACACAGCTGTCCTTTCGATGTCTGCACCGTCAACAAATCCTCGTCATGCTCCTCTCCCTCTGAAGTTGGTGACACCTCCGGTTCCCAGGGCGTCCACAGAGCAGCGTTCATCCGTAAGGACGAAGGCATCGTGCTCCTCTCAAAAGCTGTTGGCTGAAACTAAGAAGAGAACCCCAGAGATACAAGGGCTGATCAGAGGGCAAGGTGACGTGATGAGACTAACGAGTCAGAGCTCGTTCTGGAGAAGAGTGGAAGAGTCCGACAGGGAGACGATGGAACAGAGACGATCCTTGGCTCCTGTCGACACCAAAGACCGTTCACCCAAACAGCAGCGGCCATCTTTGTTTGTACGGAACCGCTGTCGTCATCCTGTTAAGGAGAGTCGTCGTCTCTTCAACTGTTCACGTACTCCGATTTTACGAGTCGTCATGACGTCACATGATTCCAATCCAAGAAGCCCTCCAAGCCGACAGCAAACAGGACAGGAAGTGAATGAACCTCATTGTGGTGTGTCGGAAGGCATCAACTGTCCCAGGCTGCAGACCCCAGGGCATCAGTCCTGTTCCCTCCCCCCATCTGATGCTAACTACCCATAATGCTCTAATCACTTCCATCATCACTTTTCCATTAGCCCCTGGAGGAGCCATTATTGACATCATCAGACGTCACTGATCCTTGTTGGAGATCGTGGGTTTTTTCATCGACACCATCTGAGGGGGGATCAGTGTGAACACGTGGGGGTTCTGGTGAGGCTGCAGGTGGACATTGACACGTTCCTTTCAAGTTGAATTACTGCTGATGTTCTGTTCCTTACGTTAGAGGTCAGACCTGGTTGGTCTGAGGAATGAGATGAACGGGTCCAACCTGAGTTCATCACTTACAACTTATGACGTCACTTTGTACAGTTGCTGTCAGTTGTTTCTGCCTCTGTTAACTATATAGTTTCATACACTTTCCTAAAGTAAAATGGAGAGGTGGAGGGATTTAATAATACTCATGTTCAAATATCTAACATGAGCAGTGTTTTAATTTCCTTTGTTGACTGTTTATTATTATTATTATTAATAACAACAATTATTATTATTATTATTATTATTATTATTATTATTATTATTATTATTATATAACATATAATTATACCATTCATATTGTTAATTAATAATAATAATAATAATAATAAAACAACTTCTGTTTGTTTATTTCATTTGTTGTTATTTTACTTTGTTTGGTATCCGTGATCCATTCAAAGAGTAAAAACCTCCGCAGGCACAGCACTTGAAACAAACCAGAGGTCGGTTGTCTGATTCAGCATCGGGGGGCCAATTATCTGTTGGTTTTCATAAGAACCACCTGAACGTGACAGATCTGACACTTTGCTCAAGTGGCTCTGATGTTGGGTTCAAGGTGTCAGCGACTGGAGCGGCTGCTGCAGCGACTCCTCCGACTCTTCAAACCAATAGTTTGACACTTCCTCTGACAAGCTGCCGTGATGATTGGCTCTGAGCATCATCAGAGTTTGGGGAGGACTGTCAAGTGACCCAGTCAGACTTCTGCGTGATTATTTCATGTGTTTTTCAAATATAATATTTCAAATATATATTTTTTTCTTAATCTCATTTGATAAACCTTTGAGGCGAGGCCCTCTTCCCGGCTGTCAGCATCCATGCTCACTGTCAGATGCATTCTTCACTGACCACGCACGCCGCTGCTGCTGCTGCTCATGGAGGATTTTTTTTTTTTAGCTCCATGGAAACATCAGAGGGCGGAGCTCGCTGCGAGTAAACACGCTCCAGGAGGAGAGCACTTAGCGTCTCCTCACTGATTTCATCCGACTGATATAAATGGGAAACCACCACATGAATGACACTCAAGCTTCCATTTGCCATGACCGAGAATAAAGCAATTAACCCGTTAGATCTGCTTCATCGCCACGGCGCCCCCACACGTCCCTGACAGCGCATAGAGACTACAGAGAACTACACCGGATTCAGACGGTCTCCTGTCGACGGACAACAAACAGGAAGTACTGTTACTCAATCTCGTACCTGCGAAATCCACCTGTCAGCTCCAGCACAGCGTTTGTCGTGATCCCGTGGACGGCCCTGTCGATGACGCTCCCCAGGGCTCGGGCCTCCGCCATGCTGACAGCCCTGGAGATGTCTCCATAATGCAGGAATCCTGCAGGGAAACAGCCGCGTGGTTACTGGTTGGCAGCCGGCCATCGATCGGCGGCTGTCGGGCTGAATTCAACGTGCGTGACACGTTGTGCTGCACGTCGGCAGAAGAGAACCACTGACTGGTTGGTCATCGCCATCACACTCTCATTTCCTGCTCCTGTTCTGTCCCTGTGATGTGACGATGAATGAAGCTGCATGTTTTGCTCTGAGATCGTCATCAATGATGAATATCGTAACTCGTGCGTTCGACGTGGCAGCTGAAATACTGCTGACTCAGCTTTTCCCTCCCATCACTATCTATTCACAATAAATAAACACAGCTTTCTGTGCCGCAGTCTACCGACACACTTCTCTCTTCTTTGTAATATCAGTCGGTCATGCAGGGGAAACTAACAGGAAGTGACGTTCAAAGGTAACTTGTTTCATTTCACTTCCCCATCACCGCTGACACACGGGTGTTCAGTCCACATTCAGATCGTACTGCAGCACCACTGCTACGTTTAGCCTCACTGACATGAACGTTATGAAACCCACTGCAACGGGCTGTTCATTGTGCAAAAAACGATTGTTTTGTATTTGAACCATCACGTCAATCACTGACGTCAGTGACGTGATGGTTCATGTGAATTCTTTGTATTTCATTTCTACTCACTAATATGAGGGAGGGTTTTAAATAGTTGTGACCATTGAAAGTGTTCAATTCAACACCAGCGTCACAGCCGCATCGTTTGCACAAGAACGTGTCTGCTGAGGTCAACTTGGACAACACTGTCGGGTTCTTCCCCCACCCGGAACACAGACGTCAGACACATCTGAGTTCATTTGTCACCGTGTGTGCGGCCCCACCACTTTGCTGCATCCGATTCAGATGAACTCTGGGCTCTGCCAGCACGTCAGCAAACGAGCGCAGCCCTCTGCAGAACCACTGCTCCGCCGTCTTAGGTCCGACCCCAAACACACCTGTGAACAGCTGCAGGAAACGAGGGAGGACGTCATCCAGGTCTGACATGAAGGCTGCTGGGGGGGAAACATCCAAATGACTTTGACCTGTACTGACCTTCAGGGTTTGATACCTCTCGTTAGCAAGGATTCTCTCAACTTCAAGCGAGCGGCCGCAGCGAAGGATCTCCTGTGAAATGTGAAAACACTTTGTGAATTTACATCAGAAACAGAAACAAACAAACGCCTTCAGAGACGCTTCATGAAAAAACCTTCAGGGACCATGTTTCCTCCAGCGTGGATTGGTTTCTCTGAAACAACGTGTCATTGTCTTCAAGTCAACTAGCTGCTGGGTTCTGACTGTCATCATCATCATCAGGGTTTCAATGAAGCGGTGAAGCTGCTCGATGTTCCCACCCGTCCACCTCTGCTTCTCCCGCCTGCAGCCATGGCCGACCTCCAACTCAAAGAGAATCTTGGACACACTCCCGGCGGTGGGAAACACACGCGTGCGCACACACACGCGCCTCAGTGCTCCGACTTCACTGGGACGTTCAGTCAGCAGCTGCTGACAAAGTGTCACTCCGATGTTCACGGGCGCATCAAGCATTCTGTTTGGGTCGACGTCGTTCTTCCTGTCATGTCCTTCTCTCCGTTCAGAGTCAAACCCGGCAGTAAAAACCTCCGCAGGTGCAGCACTTGAAACAAACCAGAGCAGGAGGTCGGTTGTCTCATTCAGCCTCTGTTGGTTTTATAAGAACCACCTGAACGTGACACCTGGTTAATGTGTCTCTGATGAATGTGTCAGCAGTGAAACGTCGAGGGGTTGACGTACGTATTGTCGGTCTGGTCCGATTTAACACCATTTTTGCTTGTTTTAGTTCATAAACTACACATTTATTATTTATTTACTGGGTTTGATGAAGTTGCCTTCAGGATTCTGGATCATTCCTCCGGGGTAGTCACATGAAGTCGCAAGAGCTCTGACAGGTGATCCATCATTGCATCATTCGTCATTCCAGCAGCTCGTTGGACGTTTCTCTCTCATTCTCATTCACGAGCTCCCGCGTGTTGTCAGGAAATCAAAGGCAGTCGACTGGCGTGTGCTCATGTTCACCAACACTGTAATTCATCGCTTTCATCAGACGAAAACACGTCTGCTGTCGGATTCGTTCATGACCTACGTGAACGCCAGTCTCTAGACACGTGAAGAACACGGACGCTTTACCTCGATGACGGCCCGGCTGTGTGCCCCCAAACAGGGGAGGCCCTGGACGTCCCCTGTCCTCATCAGCGTCCACGGCAGACTCTTGAGAACGGACGCAGCCCTCCTGAAGGCCACACAAGAACCCTGGATGTCGTTGAACTCGTAGCTCTCAGCCAGAACTTCAAACGCATCCTGCAGGCACAGCGAGACAAGGACGTCAAGGGTGAGGAGGACAGAAAGGGAGGAGACAGGAGAGAGTAGAGAGGAACGGAGGTCTGAGGTTGTCAGACCTCCTTTCATCTGAGGTCGTCCCAGGTTGTCTGAGGTCGTCCCAGTCATTGCTCCACAAGCAGCTTCAGGTCAGTGAGCAGCAGAGTTCAACTCACCCACTGACTGTTATTGTTCAAGGAACCGACATGAATCAGAAGGAACACACACACACACACACACACACACACACACACACACACACACACACACACACACAGCCCACCAGATGGCAGAGACACAAACATCATTGCCTGTGTGAAGTGTCACATCCATTGCCGTGGCGCCCCGGAGTGTTCCAGGAGCCGTCAGCTGGCATCAACATGCTGCACCTGCACATGCTGCTCGTCTGCAGGTTCGTGGCCTTTTGTGCTGAGTCGTATCAGTGCGGCTGAGAGATGCGAGTCAATTCAGGGGAGTGGGAGACGTGTGTGTGTGGGCGGCTCCTCACTGTGAACATCTTGTTGTTGTTCTTGGTGCCGGTCCGTCTCTGGCAGGCGTATGGAGAAAGTGCGGCAGCGGGAGCAGGTGAGTTGGCTTGTTGAGTGTGTGCGGCGTCCTGAGCACACAAACACCCATTGATACACAAGTTAAACTGTCAACGTTTAATGTCTGTGCTGCTTTTCAAGAGCGTTCAAACTAAATGAACATGAAAATGCAGCCGTTTGGCCTCAGAGAAGTTATTTTCATGACGGCGTCTCCATGGCAACAGACTAATGACACCCATCTGACAGTCAGAGCAGTCAAATCTATTAGAACTCGTACAAAACCCGCCGCCGTTCCATTCGTCTCCTTTCAATTGGCTTTTCAGTGGATGAAAAGACGTTGGTAATGAATGTGTCAGGAGGATTACCAATGTAATGAAGACACTCCACACACAATCCCACATGACAACGGGAGCCATTGGGTCATGGTGTGGGTTTGAGGAGGATGGAGCCCGTTTACTGACAATCATCCCAAAACACGATGAAAAGAGCTCGTACCTCTAAAAACTGCCCACATCCATCGGAGGAACATACACAAGTTACAAGTCCTTCACAGTCACAGGCCTGTCCTGTCATCTCACAGAGACTCTTGTACCGGTCAGAGGCACAAACCGACGGTTGCAGACACAGACCGTTGCCAGGTGACCATTGCCATATGTTCCAGTTTGTAGCGAGCGATGAGCTCTGACATCCAGCTGATGGTTTGTTTCACTCCCATGCCAGCAGAGGATGTGGAAGTGGAACGTTTGGTCTCTGAGCTACAGCGATCTGACTCAGCTCTGGAGACCAGAGTGAGTTTGTCTGGGTTTTACATTCAGTGACAAATGTGCACTGTGGCACCCCCTAGTGCTTCTGTGTCACACAAACCTGGATGAGGTGTCTGGTCTCCACGGCAACAGGTCTCCCTGCCCTCATACTGTCAGTGAACCAGTCGATATGCAGCACATGTGTCCCGGACAGATTCTTCAGGCCATGCCCCTTTAGCCACGCCCACAGGTGTGACGGCTGGTTGTGCTCGGAAACCACATGCGTGACATCATCGCTGTAAAAGAAGAGAGTCATTGGTACAAGTGAACCTGAACGGTATCTTCCTCCCACAGATCACAACTCAGCATCCTGGTCGGTGCATTTATACTTATTGTTTCTTAAGTTTGACTGTTTTATGTCATTTTTGGTCCGTTCGATCAAAACCGAATATAATGATGGAAAGAACGACTGAGGTCATTCATTAAAAAAACAGAAGAAAATCAACGTTAGCGATAATGAAAGAACAGAATTTGAAAACAACAAACTCTTCATGAACTCTTAACATGTGGGACTTGTAAACTGTTTTCTGTGAAAACTCCAACAGGACAAACATCTTGGTATTTGGATTAGTGTGTGTGTGTGTGTGTGTCAACCCTCCACAGAGGAGCACACTGCCGGTACGCCACCCTGTGCCGGAGCCTTAGCGGGTGTGTGTAGCTCTGCAGCTGATGTCGTCAGTTGGAGGCGGCGCGCTCCACTTCCTGTCGCTGCTCTCGGGCCCTCGTATCGAGCCAAGTGTAACCGTAGGAGCGCTCAAGCTGTGTTTGTGGGAATGCTGCCACGGCCAAGCTGGCACCGCTCTGACACACACACACGCAGCGGCGGCTACATGTGACACAAGGACGTCGTGGGCTCGTCCAGAAAAATCATCTGCAACAACTTTGACAAGGTTATTTCAACGTGAAAAAAAGCTGCCTGAACGGTGGCTTTCACTCACAGTCCGAGTCGTTTTATGAGCAGCGCACAGAGTCAGAGGACCGGAGGATGCGACACGGCTTCGTTCTCACAGCTCCACGTGTTTGTCGTCATTATACGGCACGAAGAAATGACGTTTGGTGAGAGAGCACCTGGGCTGCTGCACCTACAAGGGGCGCCACCACCCCTGTTCAAGAGAACAACGACGAGCAGCGTGAGGAACAGGACCCGACCTGACCAGGGGTCCGTTCCAGAAAGCAGGTTGAGTGATAATCCTGAGATCATGTTCACCAGATGATGAAAACTAGAATATTCCCTTCAGTCACTGATGAAGTGAAGTCACAGAACCAAGAGTTTCATTTGTTATCGCTGTTTTTACTTTGAAAAACAACAACAACAAACAACCTCAGGCGTTTTCCCACCTGAGGATGTCGTCCACCATGAACCCCTTTGACCTGGCGAGTCGGGTGAGGAAGCTCCTCCTGCTGCTGCCCATCTTCCTCTCCACCAGGAACAACCGGATGTCCTCGAACTTCACCTCCACATGTCCGGGGACGGCGATCTCCGCCGGCTTCGACCTTTTTCTCAGACGAGGTGGAACCGCGGCGTGGAACATGACAAGGACACGCAGACACACTTGCTGTTGTGTGACACTAGATTCCCTCCTGGAAAGACGCCCACCGGGCCGTTGTTTATCTCACAGCTACGTTGTGTGTGTGTGTGTGTGTGTGTGTGTGTGTGTGTTAGCTGGAGCTGGTGATGCTGCTGGTGGAGTTGGCAGAGACAACGAACATCTGGTAACAGGTGGTTTTTGGTGAAAACACACAAAAACACCTGTTACCAGACGTTTGTCACCAAGACGGAACAATTCCAGACAATTCAAACACTCACAGGAACTGGAGGTTTGTTCAGTACATACATCAGAAATCCAGTTTCTCCTCATTTCAGGATAACTCTGTAACACCGACAGTATCCCTGGTGCTACAGTCACACTAGCATACTGTGGAGTACAGTAACTACACGATGACTTCCCGTTTGGTGTGAAGAAGGAGCTCGGAGGAGGAAACATCGTCAGTTCCAGCCGTGTTGCTGTCATTACGGTAATGATTTGTCAACTTCCAGGAACCATCCCATGTTTTCTGATTGCACAAATAGTCAGCTAATTACGGTACTCCACAGTATGCTAGTGCCAATGTAGCACCAGGGACATAATCATGCTAAAGGGTTCATCTGGAAAGGAGGAAAAACTGGCTTTTCACTTTGGCTGGATCCAGATCATCTGGTCAACTCTGGTCCGGTTCTCTCACGGTTGACGTGAATCAAACATTCTGTGAAGAGGAGTCGTGTACAAGAGTCGCAAAGCTGCAGTCGAGATTCAGCTGTGGGTCATTTTCAAACTGGAATATAGAATATGAGGGCGAGTTAGGGACGACGGTTCGTCACGTCCCAGCAGCACACGTTGACCCTGGAACACCGACATCGGACGTTGTGTTCAAGGGTCAACTGACAACATGGGGGATTCCTGTATCTGACAAATCAGCTGAGTCGTCACGCAGATTGACTAAGAAAGTGCACCAAGAAGACAGACCTGAGCAAACGAACCCGTAGTGAGCGCAGACGTTCTTCTGCAGTTGCAGAGCTGCTCTCCTTCCAGAAGCTTCTCCTGGACCCGGTCACATCCCCCAGCTGTGCCGCCATGTCTGACTCATCTCACCAACCAGCTCATTATGTCCAGACCGAGCCCGTGCCATCTGCTCCGCCATCTTAATGAGCTTCCTGCATGAAATTAGAGCCTTTTGTGGCCATTTCCCCGGAGAAGACACCAGATCACCGACGGCCTCCACACGCCAACAGGTCACCGAAGGGTCAGACACGGGACTGGGGAAAACACGACCAGGAAAACATCAAACCACTTCAACTTTCAGTCATTGTCTTGGTGAGAGGCTGAGAAGGGAAGGACGTGTCATAAAACACCTTTGTTCCTTTCTTCATCGTCCACGCGTTACCTCGGTGACACAACACATCACGCTGCTCTCATTAACGATGAGCTCGAGGGGTTAAGGGAGGTCGCGGGGGCAGCATTTACTTCTTGAACGTGCCGGCCTCGCTCCAAATCACACGCTAACACCTCGAAGATGAACGGCGTATCTGCTGCCAGCATCGATTTGAGACAGGAGTCCACAAACCATTCACAGCGGGTTCACATAGGGTTCAAATAAATGTTTGACAAAATGATTTTAGAGGGTTCTTCAGCTGGTGTCACACACACAGATCGACAGACGAGATCACAAGAGAAAAAAAAACAACATATTCTCCAGTTTTCTCACTGATCATCTGATTCTTTATGTCATTCATGTTTCACTCGATGTAAAAAATCACTTGTCACTAAAAGTGGCGTGAAAACTACAGTGTGTTACATCTTTAGCATTCGACTGATATCGGCTCACTTTGTACAATATCGTCAGATGAGATACAAACCTGAACCCGCAGCGGTTCATTCACTTCCATTCATTTCCTCTGTAACTGTTTCCTGTTTCAACATCTCAGTGGCTGAAAGTTCCTGCCGTCACCAGCGCCGGAGCTGATGAACTGTGCAGTGTGAGTTGAATTTTCTTCCCCGTCAGGGCTCTGGGGGGAGGGGAGGACCCAGGAAAGAATACTCAACACAAAATCTACATCCAAGACATAAATACAAAATGGAGAAAGAAGCAGGTAAACCGTCCAAGGGAACAAACACAGACAAACCAACAAAGGACTAGAACACACGTCCGACATAACGAACCCGACAAAGATGAGAGCACACGGAGGAAAGCAGGCAGCTGATTGGCTGAGACACGGAATCATGGGAAACACACGAAACACTGGACGACACATCAGGGAACACACGGGGGACAAAAGACCACCTTCTAGAACTTCTAGAACATGGAGAACATCGACCAGAGGCTCGGTCCGTGACAGCTCCTGTTACTCCAGTGAATCCAAACGAGACGTTTTCAGCAAGATACGATGTGTGTGTTTGTATGTGTTTCTTCAGGCTATTACACACACTGAGGAAGTCCCTGCTTCCTTCTCTGACAATACCTCAGTGACAAGTTTAGATTCTTGAAAACATCCTGAATTATTACATTACGTACGGATGAAAACAGCACACACACACACACACACACACACTCAATCCTCAGCATTAGGAGCAGGCCAGTGTGTGTGCCTGGAGCTGCAGCGTGTGAAAGGTCAGTCTATTCCTGGTCTTCACCAGACCTCAGCTGACACACACACGGACCTGAGATGAGAAGGTAAGTTCAAGAATAACGAGCCGCTCGTTGGAATGATACTTGTGTGTTCATGTAGAGACGTGCCCCCCCGTCTTATAACAATCTGAGATTCTTCATTCATCAAAGGAGGGACGTGGGTTCGTTACAGCTGCTGCAATATACAGCAATTAGTAAAAAACAAAGTCCACAGTGGACGGAGTGTGTGTGTGTGTGTGTGTGTGTGTGTCCATTGTCTTCCGTAAAAGAGCCATTTTAAATTCAGAGTGGATTCACATAAATACCACAAAGACATGCTCCATGAATTTTTTTACATGAAAGATGACTGACCTTTTCCTGAACCTGAGTGTGTGTGTGTGTGCGTGCGTGTGTGTGTGTGAGTGAGTGTGTGTGTGTTCAGGCCTGTGGCTTGTTTTACATATCCATATGATGTTTATCCTGGACTGAAGCAAAGAAAGTCAATAACACGTGATCCAGCTCAGATCCTCTGACACCAACGACCTCAGCGTGACGTCAGCTGACTGACAGACTTCTTCTCCTTCATCAGCTGCATTATGACGCTTACATCTCTTTCTTCCAGAAAATGGATGACATTTTACAACTCAACAAATGCCATAAAACAATTAAAATGCTTAAACAGTGATCGATGCGGGGTTCGCATCCTGCGGCCGTCCACCTGGGGTACATAGAACATGTCTGATTGGGATTCTGAAGTGGAAGTGGAGTGTGGAAGCAGCATCTGTATCTGCACAACATGGAAATGAGCCCAGCTGGTCAGACACAGGACGTGGAGGGGGGGTCTCATCTGAACGGGCTCAGAGGCTCCCATCACCACCCGCAGCTCAGTGCGATAGTTCATTCTCTGAGTCGACGTCCCTCCTGTAAACCAGTGGACGATCAGGTGTGTGTCTGTCAGGTTCTCTGGAGGAGACGATATCACCTCTTACAAGGATCAAATCAGCCGAAGGACTCTGGTGCTGTGAGACAAGGGCCAGCAGCTCGTCCCTCCAGGTCACGACACCTGAACCTCCGCTACATTCCGTTCATCCCTTAATATTTAACACACTCACGTTAGCAGACTCTGGACTACCGTAATTACATTTAAAAAAAAAAAAAAAAACAACAACAACAACACTGAACATTTCCTGAAAGCTGAGACGTGTCACTCACCAGGTTCCTCCCCCTGAAGTGAAGATGGATCTAGAAGGAGGAAACGTCCATCGGTTCCTGGAAGATGACAACAGCCATGTTGCTGTCATTACAGTAATCCCATTCACTCTGGAGGCCGGTGAGTCATTACTGTAATGACCCTACTTGGCTGTGAGATGCAACTTCTCGACTTTCAGGGACCGTTGGACGTTTGCTCCTTCTTCACACCAGGTCGAGGAACCGGGTGACACTTCTCAGCTTCCAGGAAGCGTTGCATGTTTCTGATGTCTCGTTTTGTAACTTATGCGTATCACATATGCGAGCGTGAATGTATCGGCAGGGAATGCGTCGTGTTGAAGGGTGACGGGTGTGAACCTCATGTGAAGAGATTCTCTCCTTCAGTTCCAGACTGAAGGAGAAACACAACCTGCAGCCATGAATGACGAATGAATGAGATTCATCATTCAGCAGGAGTTGTTGCACATTGTATGGTAATTGTGTTTTGTTAAAGCACAAATTACAATTTCATTACAGCAGTGGCTGTGCATTTCACACCCAGGCCTTCTGTCGCTATAGAAACCATCTTATCAAACAGAGACACAGTATGGGTCTGTCACATCCCATAGATAACTCATGTAGGCAGAATAACTGACTTTAATGAAGAAATAAGGTTCACAAGTCTCATACAACACACATGAAACCATCAATAATAATGAAAACAGCATCATTTTACACCTGATTGTCCTGATTATTTGTACACAAAGTCCCTCCTCTCTTTCCTCAGGAGGAGTTCAATGACTCTGTCGTATTAAACGTGTTTTAGGTCCACCAGCTAGTCAGTGCTGTTAACATTTCTCTGTTTGTCTTCACCTCCTGTGACCTGGTCTCTCAGCTGTAGATCCATTCTCTCCTTCAGACTGTTCAGAGGTCCACACAGACTCACAACCGATCTCCACAAGTGTCGTACACGAAAACCGCGACATGACGACCGATTCTTGGACGTATGACAGAGAAATATAAACACCACCGAATGACATTTGACTGGAAACTACTCACCGATGGAAGCTCTGATGACTGTGGACATTCTAAGTCCGCTCTGCTCCCAGACCCTCGAGTCTTTTCAGACTGTGACATTCTTGCTAGCTTCGGAGCTGTCCGACCTTTCTTAACAATGTCCAGATTTTCTTGAAAAGTCGGTCTTGAAAACGTCTTGTAGGGTGACAAAACAGCTATTAAATCAATTCTACAATATAGTTTCTGTTCGTTCAACTCCAACGGGTGTCGTTCGCTAGCTCTGGTTAACGCGGTCTGTAATGACGTCACCGTACACCTGCTAGAAGACCTCACAATCTGATTGGTTGAAACACCAGTTTGACTTTGACACTCTCATTCTATTCTACAGGGTCTGTAGACGACTTCCAGGAAGATTTATTTGACCAGAAACAACTGAGGGGTGAAATGTGATTGGATGAGTAGATTTGGTTGAAAATACACGTTTGGAAGAAGAACAACCAGGAGAAAAGTTATGAAAGGAAAGGAACAGACCGGTAGGAATGATTTTAACACTGATTTACACCACCACAACCCTTTGTGTATGTGTTTCTTTCACTGTGTGTGTTGTTTGAACACACCAGCAGTGTGTTATCCTCCGTCCTGACCTTCCACGTGTTCTGCTTCTGCTGCGTCCGTCACCTCGCTCAGACTCCAATAAACGTGTGTGACCCCAAACGGTCAAACGTGACCCCGCCTACAGGTTCACGCCTTCACTGCTGGAGAGAGTGATGTTGG
This sequence comes from Aeoliscus strigatus, assembly GCA_901007665.1. Classification (NCBI taxonomy): domain Eukaryota; kingdom Metazoa; phylum Chordata; class Actinopteri; order Syngnathiformes; family Centriscidae; genus Aeoliscus; species Aeoliscus strigatus. Next base: position 43,399 of record CAAKHB010002400.1, read on the forward strand.
TGAGATGCTGCCATCTCCTGGTGAGGTGCTGCAGGCCACTGTGTGTGTGTGTGTGTGTGTGTGTGTGTGTGTGTGTGTGTGTGTGTGTGTGTGTGTGTGTGTGTGTGTGTGTGTGTGTGTGTGTGTGTGTGTAAAGGAGAAGTGACTCCTCTCACACTGACGGCTGTCAGACACATTTAACACTCGAGGTGACTGACACACTCAATCAAACA